>JBBBDQ010000744.1:2562500-2582500 GCA_037127315.1 Ascarosepion bandense | reverse complement strand
GGGAAAAAAGAAATAGAAAAGAACTTGTTTACGACCTTAGCAAAAAAAAAAAAAAAAAAAAAAGGACTTTCACATCTTGACCATTGCATATCATGATTACCTATGCGCTGCCTGTCTCAAGATCTACAAATAAAGTTTGTGGCTCCAGACTTTCTTGGACATATTCGGCGCCCATCTCCTCCACCTTTTGCCGAGAAGGCTTTCGAGCTTGTCGTATGCAGCTGTAACAGGACTAGAATAAGTCAGGACCTCCTATGGGGTCCGGATTGTTCAGCACGATGTCGGATATGTCGTGAACATCGGGTCTCCAAGATTTGCAATGGCCTTTCAGCGACAATGCAGACGATTCAGAAGGCGAAACGGACAACGTGCACTTTATATATATATATATATTAATCCATTTATATGATTCTATTTCTCTGGGTGTGTTTCAATGTGTGCGTGAATCTTTGTGTGTCGAATTATGTATCAGAAAATCTTTATGAGCGTGTTAAGTGATGTGTGGGTATGTTTTTTGCACAAAATGACGCTTCTCCAAGTAGAGATGTGTGCACATTCGTAAATGCATCAGCACAAAAAGTTAATGCTCCACACAATCATTTTTTGTTAATTTTTAGGAAAATCTTAGAAGTGTCTTTTAAATTGCTCTGCAAAACTGCTTGCGTTAAAGCAATGATTTTATTTTTTTCAGCTGAGGTTCATAGCTAAACCTCAGCTGTACATCGATTCATCGATTCATTCGTTCTTTTACACCTTTTCAGGTTATTTAAAGCCTGAAAATAGTTTTAGATTGTAAAAATTTTCTGATTTAGTTTTAATTTTCTGGTTTAGTGATAAAACTCTTAGTAATTAACCCATAGCCGGGGAAGAAGAGATGGATTAATACCTTTCCCAATGACATTAGCGCGTAAGTGAATATTCCGACCCATTATCTATTACACTACCTGCGCATCCAAGCTTACAACACCCGGTATTCCCAAGCATTAACCTATGTAGGCACTAACCAAGCACGATAATGTTTATTTTCGGTGACAGTACAGGAACTGGCGTTTCAATGTGGTGTGGCCGTTAGCTCCAACTCCACATCAGAAATTGTTTATTCCTTGATTATAATGTATGGAATAATGTAGAGGAAACGAGGAAATGGAGAATTTAAGCTTATCGTCTTACAGCAGTAGGTGCAAGTACACGTGGAAAAAGGTTAGATCAATACAAAATTTGAAAACTTATGACGGAACACTGAAAGAAAACAATAAGCCAGAAATATTAAAAACTATTTCGTATAACCAACAATCTATTAATATCGGCTTCATCTGAGACAATGACGAACTAGTGAAGTGTCCAGTAATAATCGAAATTAATATTTACGCGCGCTCTCTCTTTCACACACACACACACACACACACACACACACACACACACACACACACACACACACACTCTCTCTCTCTCTCTCTCTCTCTCTCTCTTTCTCGCTCTCTTTCTTTGTATATATATATAGAGAGAGAGAGAGGGAAGTACAATCATAGCATAATTTGAAAAATTTGATTAAACTATCAAAAGTTGGTCTATTTTCGTTGATTTAATAATATTAGTACTTCATTTTTGTGCTAAAATTATTGTTTTTGTACATATATTATTTTTAAAAATATTAAAATCAACAGTCGGGACTATTTAAGATTTTTAAGGGTTTATTTTCATCCTATGATTCAGGAACTGATAAAATTGTAGCTAAATGGTACGAGGAAGATTCTAGTGAAGTTGAACATCTTATATGGCCAGTCGCCAGATCTCAACATCATTAAACATTTATGGTTCATTTTCAAATAACATGAGTCGAAATCTTTCACCATCATCATTTTTATCTGAAGAATGGGTAAAAATCCTTCTGGAAATAATTAAAAACTTTCTATTAGTCGATTTCATGCAAAATTGAAGCTGTAATTACTAGCAAAGGTGTTTTTACCACATACTGATACCTATTTCTTAAATGTATTATTCCTTTTTATATTAAATCAACAAACAAAAATAGAAATGCATTTGACAGTTTAATCAAATTTTCAAAATTATTATATTATTGTACTAAGTGTTTCCATTATTTTGTCCACTACCTATATATATATATATATATATATATATATATATATATATATATACTAGCAGTTTAGCCTGGTTTCACTCGAGTAGTTTAAGGAATAATAAGAATAAAGAACATAAGATGAATTTGCATCGCAAATACTCTACACAACGTCCACCCTCATCACTTTTATAGATATAGATAACAATGTAGAATGTCTCCATTGAATTAAGGTGGGAGTGTGGTAACATATATAGATATAGATAATATATATCCACCCTCGTCACTTTTATATATATATATATATATATATATATATATATATATATATATATATATATATATAGGTTTTTCCAGTGTGTTTATATTTTATTAGTTAGCGTGTGTAAGGGAGTACAAAAATTATACATATTATCCATTATTCCAGACGCTTTCGGCCACTTCTTTACACATTTTCAAGGGGTTTGTATTAAGTGTTGTTAATGTCTCTTCATGCTTGACTGTTTAAAATGTATTTTTTGTGTATATATCTTTTAAAATGCGATATTTAACAATAAAGACGCGAAAAGTGATATTTAAAAACAAAAACGACGATATATAAACCACAGGATTATTTGATACGAAGTAGCCGAAATGGCTCACACAGAGAAAAGTATATTTCAAAAGTGAACCTGAAATCATGAAAATATATCTACAAACTTTCAGGGCGAATTCTTTACACCAAAAATGGACAAAAGTTCATATAAACATAAGTCTGCAAATCTTTCGTTTCGTTTAAAGAACGTTTAGGGTAGATGGCACATTGTTGCCGTGTAGACTAGATTACATTTGTCATTTGTGTACATATGCATTTAGTTTGTTAAAATAAGATATCAGTGTTTTGTGTAATTCTAAAAATTTATCTCTGTCTGTCTGTATGTCTGTCTCTCCCTCTCTCTCTCTCTATATATATATATTCATCCGAAGACAGATCTGTTTCGCTGTATCACATCTCATCAGTACGGTTAGACACCCGATTGTTTCTAGCCGGGATTGAAACACGACCGAAAGTTGGCAATTCTACCTCTGAGCTATGGGCGCTCGGTTGAGGAAAGCGGACTTAAGCGTGTTATATACAAGGTAAACACACGCCAGTAGCCGAGAGAGTTCAAATTCATTACTGAATGAACGATGTTTAGATGCGTGAGTAAATACTGTTTTTCAAAGTCGACTATTCCTCCCCAGTGCTCAATCAGAGTGTGAGAGCGTATATATATATATATATATATATATATATATATATATATGAAAATATTTGTTTTAATATTATTTTTTATCGTTACTCGTATTTAAGTAGATATTCTGTTTAAATACGAGTATCGATCAAAAATAATGTTCCAACAAATAATTTCAAATTGTCGGTTTATTTATAATCATTTCGTTAATCTTCGCTAATTTCCGTAATATATATATATATATATATATATATATATATATATATATATAAGATTGTTCATTATTGCCCAGTGCTATTGAAAGTTTAATGCGCGAGGCAATTATCAGGTACAAATTCGGAATTGTATGTCATAGTATATAATCTGTAATGTTTATATTCGCTGTTTTCTTTTACATCGAGTCTTTTACTCTCATCAGTTACTGTGAACTACATTATGTTTCATATTCATATATATGCATATATACATGAATAAGTATAAACAGACACGCACACACATACTCACACACATATATATATGTATATATGTGTGTGTGTGTGTGTGTGTGTGTGTGTGTGTGTGTGTGTGAAGGTAAAGACCTGTGGTAATTTCTCTTTGTGAATCCAAGTAGAAAGCTGGAACGACGCTGAAAGTGTCGATTGGCGTGAAAAAAAGAACTGTTGGTCAGAATCTGCGGGCAGTGTTCGTTGCCAGAGAACCAAAGATTTGGATTGGTCATATGTGTCTTAGAATAGGGCAAAGTTCAAGAGCGTGAACAGATTTGGAAATAAGGAAAAAGCAAGAATGAGTGTTGACGAAAGGTGTGTCGGAAGAAAAATGAAAGCGAAAGAAACTAAAAAAGAGAAAAAAGTGAAAGGAAAGAGAAAACTTTGAAAGTGTAAAAGAGAAAAATAAAAGTCATACTGATAAAAGAGGGGACAAAAATGTGACATGTAGAGGTGAACGCAAGAATGGTGATGACGAGAGAATGTGAAAATGAAATATGGCGTCGGAAAGAACAAGAAGAAGGAGGCGTAGAAGTTGGGGGGGGGCCGTAGAAAATTTAGAAAAAATGAAAGAGCAATCAAAGTTAGATTCTTCTTCTATGTGCTCTGTCCCTTCAGGACGTAGGCGATCATGGCTTTCCACGTCTCCCTATCCCTGGTGGCTCTTAGAACGCCTTCTCCTGTTACATCGTGCAATCCTCGTTCTGTCATCCACCTGATTAGGTCCTTCAAATATGTTATCCGTTGCCTTCCTCTGTCTCTTTTTTTCCTCTATCTGGCCTGTTAGTATCAGGTTCTCCAGGCCCTTCTTCCCCATTGCGTGTCCCAGGAACTTCAGCTGTCTCTTCCTGATGCTCAGTATTAATTTCCTTTTTGTTTCTATCATTTCCAAGACCTTATCATTGCTCACATGCTCGATCCATGAGATTAGCAGCATCCTTCTGTAGAACCACATTTCAGTTGCTTGAATTTTTTCCTCCATCTTTGATGATATTGTCCAGCATTCACTGCCATATTGAAGGAGGGACATCACGTAGCAATCCAGTACTCTCTTACTTGTTTCTAGTGATTGTCCTGTTTCTTAATACGTTACTCAACTTCTAGAATGCTTCCTTCGCCATGCCAATTTGCCTTCGGATCTCTGTGTCGCACTTTCCGTCTTCTGTTAGAACACTTCACGTGTATTTAAATTTTTGTACCTGCTTGATTTTAGTTTCCCCGACCTGTATTTGGCATATTGGGCTGCCCTTTTAACTGATAAGCATGCATTCGGTTTTCTTGCAGTTTATTTCCTGTCCGTTTTTGTCACTAGCTAAATTGTCCTGTTTCTTAATACCTTACTCAACTTCTGGAATGCTTCCTTCGCCATGCCAATTCGCCCTCGGATCTCTAAAAGAGGGAAAGAAAAGTTGGGAGACAAAATATGGGTGCAAGGGGAGAAAAATAAGGGTGTGATAAAAAAAAAAAGAAAAAGAAATGTTGGGCGGAGAAATGAAGAATACAAACAATGTTATAAAAATAAAGATAAGTAAGTATATTTACAAAAGCGAACGGGTGTGGTAAGCGTTCAATGACGGATGTGCGTTGTGGTGCAGTGGATATCGGCTCGGAAAGAGAAATTGGTGAGCCGAGTTCGAATTCCAGTTGAATACACTGCATTAACTTAAGCACTGGTACCCTTGGGAAAAGTATTAATCCGTCCTTTCCCTCCAGTTAAGGGTAAGACTTAGGGACCCTGCCCTTAAAAATCAAATCCCAATGAATCTTGATACTTGAAAAGAAAAAGTATTACTAGACACAAAAACTTATATAAAAAAACAACAATAAATTGTTGAAAGAAAAAGGTATTACCAGCAATAAATAAATAAAATTTAGTTGGCAATAAATGACCCGCCGATGTTGATATGCCATAAAACAAACCAACCAACCAACAAACAACAAAAGTGAACGTAGGAAGGAATAAAAAATAAGGTAAGAAAAAAAGGAATGACATAAAGAAAGATAAAGAAAAAGAAGGAAAAATAAGAACAGAATAAGAATCGAATTAAGGAGGACGTATGAGAAAAATATTCGAAAGAAATATGTCACGTGGGAAAAAGTATCAAAAGACGAACTATCGTTTTTCTCTGCTTATAAGACGATCCTATGTATTACACGCACCCTCACAAATTTAAAATGATGAAATCGGAAAAACAAAATTTTCCTTGTACTTCATAGTCGTCGCTAGGAGAGGTAATTGGACGATAGGTGACCCTATCTACTAAACGGAGACGTTAAAAGTATACAGTTAAAATAGACTTGATATATAGAAGTATAGGTATGTATGCATGTGTATGTACATATGCACGTACATAAAAGCATTCAAAATTCAAGCAATAAAAAAATGAGACACATCTATGAACAATAACACAACAAATTCCGAAAGAAACAAGGAAAAAGAAAAAAAAACTAAAAAGAGGATGAATGACTATAACACCCTACACCAGAAAAATGACCAACTTTCCACAATATATAAAAAAAAAACGTAAATTGTAAAATATCCCTGAAGAGTGGATGGACAAAAATTTGCTTATGAAACGTTAGAGTCGAAATACTGATGGTAACATCAATCAGCTAAGTGATAATTTTTTACTTATATATATATATATATATATATATATACACACACACACACACACACACACACACACATATATATATATATATATATATATAGTTAAAAAAAATTAATAAAAATATGTTTTTTTTTATTAGTGGGATATTTTTATTAATTATCTTTTTTAACTAAATATATATATATATATATATATATATATATATATATATATATATGTACATATATAGTGACATAAATTAATAAATATATATATGATGGAGCACATATATATAGTATTATTATTTAGGTGTTAATAAAACAGTATTGAATTTATAAACATATAGTTAAAAAAAATAATTAATAAAAATATCCCACTAATAAAAAAAAACATATCTAATAAAGCAAATGTATACAATACATTTATTAAATCATCCACTAATATTTCGTAGCGTAACCGTTTTTGCTAATCATAGAAGGCGTTTAGAATTTCTAGCATGTTTCTTGGCAAATATTCTTCATTTTTGTTGTTAGTGCAGGTTTTGCAGGTTTCTTCTTTGAATTCTCAGTGTAAGCTCTCTCCATTAATTTGCAATTTGATTGAGATCTGGGGATTAATTGGCCATCTTAGAACGTCTACTTTATTTGAAATAAACCCTGATTTTGTGAGCTTTGCAGCATATTTACGATCATATTCTTGTTGAAAGACCCAACTTGGTTTCAAGAATGTGCATTCTGACGTAAATTTCTGTCTAAAATATCCCTAATACATGCTCCATTCATCCTCCCTACTATTATTTCAATATTCGCTACACCGTAAGCAGTAAAGCAACCCCAGGTCACAATTGATCCGCCTCCAGATTTTACAGTTGGGTTAGTATTCTTTGGCGAATATTCAGTAGACTTCTTTCTCCAGTTCAAAAGTAAGTACTAAAATAAGAAACACACATTATATATATATATATATATATATATATATATATATATATATATATAATGTGTGTGCGAGTGTATTTATTATTTTACAATTTATTTATTATTTTACAATTGGCCAATATTCAGTGCACTTCTTTCTCCAGATCAAAAGTAAGCACCAAAACAATAACCACACACACACACACACACACACACACACACACACACACACACACACACACACACATATATATATATACTTAACTCTTCTTTACTAACCCGGCTTCCCCCTTATATATATCTTAGAAGCAGCCCTTGTACTGCCGTTAACTATGTTTATTTTATAAACTTATAATAAAAAATATCACTATATATATATATATATATATATTAAAAGTAGTATAAATTAATGGGTTGGCAGTCCACTGTTTATAGTGATTTACTTTATGAAGAGTGCTTCATACTTAGTAAATATCACACACACACACACACACACACACACACATATATATATATATATATATATATATGCGAAAAATTTAAGCAGACACGTTATTTCATGGTAAATCAGAAATATAGGCTTATCATCAGCTTCCGTCTTTATTGTACAGAAAATTTTACATGAATGAAATTCACAAACAAAGACCCCCTCCCAAAAAAAGAAACGGAATAAAAATAAAGATCGCACCATTAAAAGAGAAAATTTAAGAAAAAACACATCATTAGATCACTTTGGCGAACACACACACACATTAATACACAAGCATATATATACGCAACATATAATCGAAGAGCACGTGTAATAGTGGATGACAACTTAAACCTTAAGTTACATTATGCAAGTCAGTTAGACTGCTGACACGTAGATTTGGAAAGTAAAAAAGGGGGATCAGGTGAGAGAGAGAGAGAGAGGAAGAGAGAGAGAGAGAGAGAGATAGCGTTACGAAGAAAGGGTAACAAAAGGGAAAGAAGAGAGGAATAAATTATAATTAGAAAGAAAAGATGATAGAAGAAAATGAAAATAAAAAATAAAAAATAAATATTATATATTAACGGTGAAATGACAAGAAATTAGAGTCTAAAAAAAAGTCAGAAAATTAAAAATATTTAAGAATAGTTAATCAATCTGTTGGATTCACAAATACCATCACACCACTATATCATCAAAATTATACTAATTATTCGGTTAACAATACAATTATAATATAACGTTAATAATGTAAAAAAAAAACATATATATGTACACATACAACTCACACACACACGTAAATGCGTACAGACTTACACGTAAATGCGTACAGACTTACACGCAAACGCATATGTATGTACACACACATATATATACGAACAAACATATATACAAACATATACCCGCAAGAACAAATACGTAAGACATATCATAGACATATATAAACCCGTATATATAAAAAAAAAATATCGACACATATAACAATAGGGTACAAATAAATAATAGATATGCCGTAACATAGTGTGATGTGTGTAAAGTCTTCAGAGGAATGAATGAGAGTTTAAAAGTTTAACATAATTTAAATCGGCACCTATATCGACATTTAAAAACTAGTTCCTCCTCAGATTCAGCAGATCCAACAGATGATGGTTCGCCTGAAATAGGCCCATACTTCCGATTTACCATAAAATAAAGTGTCTGCCTAAATTTTTTCTTATATTTGCTCTATGTGTATTTATATATGTATATATTTAGATCTCTCTTAGAGAGTTACCCTACCACTGTATGTACAGGTACTCCCTTGGATTCTTCTATATGTACACCCCATGCTTATATATATATATATATATATATATATATATATATATATATATATATATATTAGAGACCTCAACACAAAAGGTTTAAAATGAATTTAAAAAAATCTTTCTTCGCACCTTATTTTTGTATATGAAGTTGTATATATATATAGTTTTTACTTAATAATAAGATCGTATAAATGGCTGAAATTGACACAGGACTGTAAAAGATTTCAAACTTAATTAATGTTTTTAATAAAAATTTTAAAAGTTATTGTCAAATTTCATTATTATCGAATAAAACCAATGTTTTCTGAAGATAAGTGTCTTTAATATATCTTATTTATAAAAGTTATTAAAACACTTTTCTTATTAAATATTACCGTTTTATTACATTTTTAACTTACGATTCAAACCAGATTTGCAGTAAATAGTGTTTCTGTTTTGTAAAAATTTAAATTCCCCAAATATTCCTAGAAAATGCAGACAGGCTAAAGAGGAATGGCTCAATGACAAATGTGCAGAAGTAGAGAGATTGAGCAGGAATAATAAAGCAGACATACATAAAGAAATAAAAGAACTGACAGGACAAAAAACCTGCTCTTCAACAGGATGTGTAAAATCCAAGGAAGGAAAAATCTGATTGGAGAAAGAAGAAATACTTCAACGATGTGAAGAATATATAAAAGATATTTTCCCGACAAGAGAGAGCAACCGATAATACGCAAAGATGAGGACGGACCGGAAATATTAAAGTCTGAAGTAGAATCTGCAATAGCCAAACTGAATAGAAACAACACAGCTGGACCAGACGTCATAGTAAAAGAGCTGCCGATAGCCCTGGAATAGTTTGGCATAGAGAAAATTACAGAAATAATAAATGAAATTTATAATAGAGGTGAATTACCAGATGACCTCAGCAAGTCGATCTTTGTAGCACTAGCTGAGAAGCCAGGTGCAAACGAATGCGAACTCCACAGAACCATCAGTTTAATGAGCCATATAACAAAACTGATCGTCCGAATCCTGATGAATAGAGCGAGAAGCAGAATCAAGCCTGAAATAGTCCGAGAGCAGTGCGGGTTCGTCAAAGACACTGGAACAAGGAACGCCATATTTATGATTAGGATGCTCTCTGAAAGGGCAATACAAATGAAGAGGGACGTGTACCTGTGTTTTATCGATTATCCAAAAGCGTTTGACAAAATACGCCACAAAGAATTGATGGAGATGCTTGGCAGCCTTGACATATTTCGGAAAGACCTAAGAGTAATCAAGAATCTCTATTGGCAACTAACATACGGACAGGTAACAAATTCAGCAGATATACAAAGAAAGGGGCGTAAGGTAAGGATGTGTCTTTTCACCGGATCTATTCAACTTGTACAGCGAGACTATTCTGAGAACCCTAAAAGTTATGCCTGGATTTGTCATCGGAGGTCACAATTTAAACAAAACAAGATACGCAAATACAAGTTCTTCTACAGAAGGTAGCTGAAGTGAGTGACAAAAAACGACTACAAATAAACTGCAAGAAAACCGAATGCATGGTTATCAGTAAAAAGGGCAGGCCAATATGCCAAATACAGGTAGGGGATACTAGAATCAAGCAGGTACAAAAATTTAAATACCCGGGAAGTGTTCTAACAGAAGACGGAAAGTGCGACACAGAGATCCGAAGGTAAAATGGCATGGCGAAAGAAGCATTCCAGAAGTTGAGTAACGTATTAAGAAACAGGAAAATTTCACTAAAAAAAAAGAAGAGAGTACTGGATTGCTATGTGATGTCAGTTCTTCAATATGGCAGTGTATGTTGGACAATATCATCGAAGATGAAGGAAAAACTTGAAGCAACTGAAATGTAGTTCTACAGAAGGATGCTGCGAATATCATGGATCGAGCATGTGAGTAATGATGAAGTTCTGGAAAGGACGGAAACAAAAAGGAAATTAATACTGGGCATCAGAAAGAGACAGCTAAAGTTCCTTGGAGAACCTGATACTAACAGGCCAGATAGAGGGGGAAAAGAGACAGCGGCTGAAACATGTGGCAACGAAAATGAAGAGAAAAAAAACAAATTTAATAAACTTTTCAGACTCATTCAAAACAATTAACGACACACGCAGAAAAAAATACATGTAACTGGTTCCTATAATCGTTTAAAGATTTTTGAATCAGTCTGCATATAATTTCGGAAGCCTTCTCTTTGCTGGCAGAAGGAATTTGTGAAGTCTCTTCATTTGTTGGGGGATAATTTATTTTAACTGTCTCTCGATAATTATTTACACGCGATTTCTCCTCCCCATGTTATAAATATATATATTTATATGTATATTTATTTTGGCGTGTCCCCACTCCTTTTTTGCTCTTCATTTTTGTTGGTGTTCTTTTCGTTTGATTTATAATTCCAACGATTTTCTCTTAATGAGATGTTGGAGGAAGGGCTCATGAGACTGTTAATAAATTCTTTGTTTTTAATATATATATATATATAGATATATATATATATATATGTGTGTGTGTGTGTGTGTGTGTGTGTGTGTGTGTGTATACTGCGGTTAGATTTTTTAAATATAGGTTTTTATAGGTATTGCGATTAGATTTTTTATATATCAAATATATATGACTTTTTAGTCTGTCGCTGGGAAAATTGGTTCACCACGTCGAGCTAGACAATTTTTTCCCAGAATCTTTCTTGCGATTTTATTTGCCCGTATATTGAATACTGCTGGAAAATTTGGTCCAGTGCTTCTGTTACTTAACTAGAAATTCTTGACAAAATAAAAAAGAAAGATCTGCTATGTTTTCGGCCCTGATATGACATCTCTGCTACAATCTATTTCTCGCCCCCGTAAAGTATCTTCCCTGTGCCTTTTCTAGAAATACTTGCATGCATATTGGTCTGATGAGCTCTCATCTTTGGTGCAGCAATTTCATGGATTTAAGCGTAGTACTTGATTGGATGTGCGTTGTGGTGCATTGGATATCGGCTCGGAACGAGAAATCGGGGAGCCGAATTCGAATTCCAGCTGAATTCATTGCATTCACTTACGCGCAAATACCCTTGGGAAAGGCATTAATCCGTTTCTTCCTTCCAGCTATAGGTTAAATAACAGGACAGATTGGGTTCTATAGCCTTGTTCGGCAACCAGTCTACCGTAGAAAGCAATGGCAACATACTGCGGGATAATCTTCTGCCCAGTCAATATTGCTCATTCTTCTTTGGATCTTATCAAGAAGCTCGAGGTCACCGGACAATATGTAACAGCAATATGAACTAATGATAGCCTTATAGACATTTAAGATAGATTCCAAGGATAAAAAAATGTCTCTCACAACACAGCGAACCGATTCTCTTAGCAGCTGATCTAGCGATGGATTCAATATCGTCTTTCGAGACATGATCGACCAAGCGTGTATCACGTATGGCACTTAACTGACTGACTGACTGACTGACTGACTTGATTGGAAGCTAAGTTATTTCATTTTACTATTGAAATTGATTGATGTCGTTGTAGGTTCTATGTTATTAGTTTCTTCTCTCACACCTCTCGCTTGTTGGAACTGACTTACTGCTTCTTCCTGAGAACTACGACTTTCGAAAATGTTGTCGTCTTCTGTTTTTTAATTCTGTTTTTATTGTTCTTTTTCCTCAATAAATTTTTCTTATTTTCTTTCCCTTTCAGAAGCTTCTGTTACTTACTGAAGCGTCATAGTGGCTTTATCAATTAATTTGCAGAGAAATGAATTAAAAATAAAGTAGATTTTTTTATCAGTATGACCTCAAGTAAGGCAATAAAGCCACTAAAACGCAAGGATGTACAGTGTGTGGAAGAATTAAAAACTGAAACATTAATAGTGAGCAGAGAAGAAACTAATCAGTATAGGTATTAAAATTGTATTTAAATCTTTTGCAGATTAAAGTTGGCTGGAAAGTATAGAGCTGGAAGGGAGTTCCACAAGCGAAAAGTGCGAGAGAAGAAACTTACGGCTACATCTGGCCAGCTCAACTGTAAATTGAGATCTCACACGCCAGTCTGGTATTGCGTTTAAATTCATAATGTCTAGGTACCAGAGTGAAGAGCTCATCCAAACAATTACCAGGAAAGTATTTATAAAAAAGCATAGAGAGAAAACCTTACGGCGCGGGTTAAGTGACTGAAGACGAGTTGCGAGGTCATGACCAACAATATTGCTCATTCTTCTTTGGATCTTATCAAGAAGCTCGAGGTAAATAGCAGGGTCACCGGACTAATGATAGCCTTATAGACATTTAAGATAGATTCCAAGAATAAAAAAATGTCTCTCACAACACAGCGAACCGACTCTCTTAGCAGCTGATCTAGCGATGGATTCAGTATCGTCTTTTTACGTTATATTAGCTGGAAACGTTATCCCAAGAAGGCGCAGCGACTCTTTTTTCAAGGATGTTAGCATCAACCATTTTGATGGAAGGGAAAGATGGGACTCCCAGATGACTAAATGAAAGAAAGTTTAGTCTTGGAGATACTAAATGTGACAAGCCATCTTTTATCCCGGTTAACGACGGTCTTGTGATCGTTTTGAACGTTAACTGCAATTTTGACCTTGTCGGACTGACCAGTTTTACTAACGAGGCAAGTGTAAATGGTTATGTTGTCAGCGTAGATGGCAAGTTGAGATCTTATGCAACCGTTAATAAAAATTAAAAACAGTGTGGGGACAAGGATGGAGTACTGGTGGAGTACACCCTCGTTAGTACGAAAGGATCCAGGCCGTTCAGAATAACTTTATTTCACGATCCTTTATGAAAGACTGGATCAGCTGAAAACTGTCCAGAGACACCTTACCTTTTCAAATTCTGGAGAAGACCTGTACGCCAGGCCATGTCAAAGGCTTTCGTGATGTCCAAAGCTATAGCACGGTCTTCACCGTTTTTATCGAGAGCATGAGAGATTCTTTCCGCTATGATCGTCAGTACATCAGCAGTTGACCTGGAAAAACGAAAGCTGTATTGCTTGTCTGAGAAAAAGCCTTTCGATGAGAGATGATGAACTAATTCAGCATTGATTATAGCTTCTAAAAAAGCGATAGAAGGCTAATAAGATACGATTGAGGAAATGAAAAGGGATTAATAGACCGATTGGAGTAGAGGCGTAGACAGATTGGAGTAGAAGGCTAATAGACCGATTGGAGTAGAGGCTAATAGACCGATTGGAGTAGAGGTTGTCGGTGGTAAATTTAGATGAAGGTTAATAGGCCGATTGAGTAGAAGGTTAATAGACCGATTGGAGTAGAAAGCTAATAGACCGATTGATGAAGACTAATAAGACCGATTGGAGTAGAAGTTAATGGAGGCCGTTGGAGTAAGTAATAGACCGATTGGAAGTAGAAGGCTAATGAACAAAATTGGAGTAGAAGATTCATCTGGTCGAATTGGAGTAGAAGGCTAATAAGACTTAGATTGGAGTAGAAGGCTAATAGACCGATTGAGTAGAAGGTTAATAGACCGATTCGAATGAAGAGCTAATGAATGAATTCTTGGAGTAGGAAGCTAATGGAAATAGATTAGATGAAGGCTAATAGACCGATTGGGTAGAAGGCTAATAGACCGATTGGAGGCGAAGAGGTTAATGAATACAATTGGAGTAGAGGGCACAATAGACCGATTGGTGAAGGTTAAACGAACGATTGAATGAGAAATAATAGTAGACGGAGATTGGAGTAGAAGGGTGTAATAGACAGGTAGATACGAAGGATTAATAGACCAGGTGGAGTAAGTAATGAACCGGATTGGAGTAGAAGGCTAATAGACCGATTGGGCCCGGTGACCGATTGGAGTAGAGGCTAATGAATAGATTGGAGTAGAAGGCTAATAGACCGATTGGAGTAGAGGTTAATGAATGATTAGGTGGTAATAGACCGATTGGAGTAGAAGGCTAACAAATGGTACGATGAAGCTAATAGACTGATTGGAGTAGAAGGCTAATAGACCGATTGGAGTAAGAGGCTAATAGAGCCGTTTGGAGTAGAGCTAATAGACGATTGGGTAGGGCCTTCTTGATGGGATTGGAGTAGAGGCTAATAGACCGATTGGAGTAGAGAGGCTAATAGACCAGTTGGAGTAGAGTAACCAGGTAAGTTGGAGTAGAGAAGGCTAATAGACCGATTGGGGTAGAAGGCTAATAGACAGTCATTAGAAGGTTAATAGACCGATTGGAGTAGAAGGCTAATAGTGGGTGGAGTAGAGGTTAATTAGACCGATTGGAGTAGAGGCTAAACGAGCCGGTTAGATGAAGGTTAATAGACCGATTGAGTAGAAGGCTAATAGACCGATTGGAGTAGAAGGCTAATAAAGACGATTGGAGTAGAAGTTTAATAGACCGGTACAGGTACAGAAGGCTAATAGACCAATAGCTGAGGAATTGGATGGCTCAACAGATTTCTTAAAAACTGGGAAAACAGATGATGACTTCCAACAGACAGGAAAGTAGGAGGCATGGGGCATTTATTTTACAGTTTATAGAGAACAGGTGCCAGTTCGGGAGAACACTTCCTAATGACTATTACAGGGATGTCATTTGGTCTCCAATGCTTTGTGGGGAACTAGGTTAAAAAGGATAGCAAAAACCATGGAAGGGTTTATATGCATATCACCCAACAGAGACTCAGTTCTAAGTGGGAAGTTAGGCAGAGATACTCCGGATGAGTCAAGTGTAGAGTTTGAGGAGAAATTACGAGCAAAGCATTGATTGAATAGAGGCAGAATAGAGACTTTGCAACTATTAATTATCTTACTACAAAATCGCAAGTAATCAAGAGAGCCAAAGTTGTTAGAAACTATACAATGCCTTATTCTCTTGGCACACAAGGACTTTGCTTCCTCGAGGACTCGTTTACATTTATTAGAAGCAGCAGCGAATAGGTACCTATAATGATTAGAATTGTCGTACTGGTATAGCCGAAAATAGTGGTTCTTGTATCCAAAAGCTACCGAGAAAGCTAGGGAGGATTGATGTTTCATCTCGTATTTCCGAGAAATAATGAAAAAGTCCATACAGGCTGTGACCCAAGAAGAAACCTCAGTAGCGCAATTTTCAATTGGGAGGTTGAAGATGTCAGTCCATATTGCGTCAGGAAGAAAATCACGGAGTGAGTCTCAATCAGCATGCTGGTAAAGGGAAGTGGTCTTATGAATAGGGGGTTCCTGTTTAATAGATGATTGGAAAAAATATCAATAGCTACTACAAACTGGTCACATTTTATTTACTAAAAGGGGGCAGTAATTTAAAGCTTGGCAAAAGCGAGGAGAGGAAGTAAAAAATAAATCAAATATAGAAACCTGTTGCCCTGTTTTGTCAGAGAAACAGGTAGGGAAGTCGACGATTTGCATAAGAGATTAAAAAATGAGAAAAATTTAATGTCTGAATACCGGCTATATCAGTTTCTTTAGAGTGTCTTAGCCACGTGTCACGGTGAGCATTGAAATCACTGAAGATAATGATGTTCGCAAATGGATAGAGAGAAAGTGCCTTTTCTATTCAGGGCACGTCTAATATACTGCAGTTCTGGGAAGAGAGAGAGAGAGAGAGGGAGGGAGAAGAGAGAGAGAGAGAGAGAGAGAGAGAGCGAAAAAGGAAAAAGAGAGAAAAGTGTTTAGTAACGAAAGACAATAGGATGTGCGTTGTGGTTGAATGGATATCGGCTCGGAACGAGAAATCGGGGAACAGAGAAGGAATTCCAGGTGAATTCATTGTGTTCATTTACTGGCAAATACTCTTCTGGAAAGGTATTAATCCGTCTCTTCCTTCTTGTTATGGGTTAAACAACAGGACAGATTGGGTTCTATAGCCTTGGCTGGCAACCAGTTAACCGTAGAAAGTAATGGCAACCTACGGCGGGATAATGATTTGCTCAGTCGGTCATGTCTATTTCAAGACATGATCGCCCAAGCGTGTATCACGTATGGCAATTAACCGACTCAACGAAAGACGGAAGCACATGAAGGAGTAGTCAGGGGCCTATAGAAACAATTCTCAGGCTATCGAAAGATTATCCCAGATGTATATGCATATGAATGCTGGAATTCTTTCAGAAAAGGATAAGTTAGCCTGGAACCAAGAATTAATTGGTTGTATGGAAGAGTTTAAAATAGTTTCACAGAAGATGGAGATATCTAGAGAAAAGACTGTACGCTTTAGAAGTTGGAACAGATACCACGGACATTAGTAAGAGAAAGGCTGAGGGAATGGGGTAGGTGTTTTTTTTACTAGTTTAGCTGTATTTGTATTGTATTTGTATCGTATTTGTATTGTATTTGCATTGTATTTGTCATTGTATTTGTATTGTATTTGTACTGTATTTGTCATTGTATTTGTATTGTATTTGTATTGTATTTGTCATTGTATTTGTATTGTATTTGTATTGTATTTGTCATTGTATTTGTATTGTATTTGTCATTGTATTTGTATTATATTTGTATTATATTTGTATTGTACTTGTCATTGTATTTGTATTGTATTTGTACTGTATTGTCATTGTATTTGTATTGTATTTGCATTGTATTTGTCATTGTATTTGTATTGTATTTGTCATTGTATTTGTATTGTATTTGTACTGTATTGTCATTGTAGTTGTATTGTATTTGTATTGTATTTGTCATTGTATTTGTCATTGTATTTGTATTGTATTTGTCATTGTATTTGTATTGTATTTGTATTGTATTTGTCATTGTATTTGTATTGTATTTGTCATTGTATTTGTGTTGTATTTGTATTGTATTTGTCATTGTATTTGTGTTGTATTTGTATTGTATTTGTCATTGTATTTGTATTGTATTTGTATTGTATTTGTCATTGTATTTGTGTTGTATTTGTATTGTATTTGTCATTGTATTTGTATTGTATTTGTCATTGTATTTGTCATTGTATTTGTATTGTATTTGTCATTGTATTTGTATTGTATTTGTATTGTATTTGTCATTGTATTTGTATTGTATTTGTATTGTATTTGTCATTGTATTTGTATTGTATTTGTCATTGTATTTGTGTTGTATTTGTATTGTATTTGTCATTGTATTTTCCTTGATGTTTGACTTGGGAAGATCACCATAATTCTCATTATCTGTCGTCAATGGCAATACAAATCAGCCAGAGCATGACTGAGAACAGAGTGGTCCCAGAGTTGCCCACTGGAAATTTCTGCAGAAACACCAACCCATGCGCGATATAGCACTATAGATAACCCAATATTATTGGGCTGATGATCAGAACAGCCCTTCTAAGCGCTACCAAATAATACAAGTTCCTAATGACCAGGCGGATGCAGCAGTCATTAAACTGCCAACCCGGTAGCCAGTAGCCTCACAATGGAAAGTCAGGGACACTGACTTGTCCGATCACCAAAACATTAAGAGAGATCGTTGTAGACCTGGTAGAAGAAGGAAATAAAAGAATGAAGGAAGGAAAGATCCGGTAAATCATATCCTGAACAGAGAACAAGGAATAAAACTCTATCCCGGTTCAATAAACATGGAAGGAGTTCGGTCTGGATGATAGTTGAGTCTGTCAACTCCTGCTAGCCAGTCATAAAGAAAGAGCAAAATAAAAATTAAATTAAATTATTAAGTTTTAACTTAAATTCTAGTATCCACTTTCTTCGGAATCATTATCTAAGAAAAAGTTTCCCATTCAATTACCCACACAAAGATGTGGGTGGAGTGTGAACCGGGCGATAGTTTAGTCTATCTACTCCAATTGGAAAAAAAAATAAAAGAGTGAAAAGATTGGAAAAGAGAAAACCGGAAACCGCATCCTAAACAGGAAACAAGGGATGAGCCTCTTCACCTGTTCAATAGTTGTGCGTGGATAGTTTAGCTTCACCTGTTCAATAGATGTGGGTGGATAGTTTAGTCTATCTACTCCAATTAGAAAAAACTAAAAAATAAAAGAGTGAAAAGATTGGAAAAGAGAAAACCGGAAACCGCATCCTAAACAGGAAACAAGGGATGAGCCTCTTCACCTGTTCAATAGATGTGGGTGGATAGTTTAGCTTCACCTGTTCAATAGATGTGGGTGGATAGTTTAGTCTATCTACTCCAATTGGAAAAAAAAATAAAAGAGTGAAAAGATTGGAAAAGAGAAAACCGGAAACCGCATCCTAAACAGGAAACAAAGGATGAGCCTCTTCACCTGTTCAATAGATGTGGGTGGATAATTTAGCTTCACCTGTTCAATAGATGTGGGTGGATAGTTTAGTCTATCTACTCCAATTAGAAAAAACTAAAAAATAAAAGAGTGAAAAGATTGGAAAAGAGAAAACCGGAAACCGCATCCTAAACAGGAAACAAGGGATGAGCCTCTTCACCTGTTCAATAGATGTGGGTGGATAGTTTAGCTTCACCTGTTCAATAGATGTGGGTGGATAGTTTAGTCTATCTACTCCAATTGGAAAAAAAAAATAAAAGAGTGAAAAGATTGGAAAAGAGAAAACCGGAAATCGCATCCTAAACAGGAAACAAGGGATGAGCCTCTTCACCTATTCAATAGATATAGTGAGAAGGTTGATTTAGTCAGATTTTAATAGAAATTTAAAAGATTTTTTTTTTACTTGAGAAAACTGAAAATGTCTTCTAGCTTTGTCTTTAAAATTGTTTTGCTGAGAATTTTTTCCATAAAAAATGTGTTCTTGTAATAATATTTTCTTCAAAAATGTATTGTTGCATTGTTGGTAATATTTTCCCTTCAAAAGTGAATATTTTTCTAAGGATGTTGTCAATCATCTCAAGTATTCGGTCGAACATCGTAATTCCATCATCCTGAGGCCAATAGAAGGAGAATTGAGCTTGAGTTTTGTTTCATGGCTTATCAACCTCTGTGGGTTATTTAATGCCAAAAAGGTAAGGTTTTGGGGTATTTTTGTTAAATGTTATAGTGAGAAAGTTGATTTAGTCAGATTTTAATGAGAATTTA
>JBBBDQ010000744.1:2550000-2557500 GCA_037127315.1 Ascarosepion bandense | reverse complement strand
CCACGTCTCCCTAATCCTGGTGGCTCTGAGCACGCGTTCTCCTGTAAACACCATGTAATCCTCGTTCCGTCATCCACCTGATCAGGTCCTTCAAATATGTTATCCGTTGCTTTCCTCCGTCTCTTTTTCCCGTTATCTGGTCTGTTAGTATCAATTTCTCCAAGCCCTCCTGAGTCAGGGTTGATGCTGTCGAAACGGCACCAATTATGACAACGCTCTCGGGTCGCTAATCGTGATGATGGCCTCGTCACAGTAACTGGTCCTCAAGACGTCTATTACAGCGGTGAACTTTCCTGCCCACGCTGTGTATTTTGATCTCATTAAAGATGCGTTGATAGTCGTTTCTCTACCACCTCAAACCAGACCGGACACACGTGCACACTTGTGTTGATAAAATAAACACGACACCAAAAAAAGAAAACCAAAATAATAAATAAATAAGTTAAAAGACGCCTGGATGAGTTGCGGAAAAGTCTTTATATATAAAAAAAAATAATTAACAACATAAGCAGAATGTACAATTGTCGAATTCAATTTTCACAACGGAGAGACAGATTCATTTAGAATAATCGGAGCTTTCAATTTTCCCAATTACTTTTAAACACAAAAAGTTCTTTCAGGGCTCTTTATCGAAGTTTTACGGAATTAGCCGAAGGGAAGCGGAAGAGGGTAGGTAGCGACGGCGGTAGTGGGTTCGTTTGGTCTCTTTCGCTCGGTAGCTCGGAAACTTTACCTTGGCTCTTTCTGTTTCTATACATCTTCAGCTAGGACTCTATCGGAGGCGCATTATTCGACTTTAACTCTTTTACGGTGATCGGCGGCAGGCTTTTCTATATTTCTTTATTTTTTTTATTTTTTTATTTTAATCATTTCACCACGAGCAAGGCAGAAATGCCACTGATATGCAGGGGGCTACATAACTGCAAAAAATTAGAAAAGAGTGAGGAGTACAAACTAGTTAGAAAGGAACAATAGAAAGCTGAGAATGCAGGTGCAATGACAGATACATAGGTGGAGAGAAAGGGAAGGTTATACGGGGGTGGGGAGAGAGCTAGAGTCCAGTGGTTAGTTGATGAGTATTGACTTTGCATTTAAATTTCTGGAGGTTGTAGCCGTCAGGAAAGCAAGAATATGGGAGCGAGTTCCACAGGCGGGAAGTGCGAGAGAAGAAGCTGCAGGAGTAGAATTGTGGTCTGCATTTGGCTAACCTGACTGTGAATGGGTGGGACCCAGTTGCCAGTCTGGTTGCACGAGTAAACACCTGTTGAGGTGGCACCAGTGAATTTTATATCTTCAGCCATGAGTTCTATGGAAGGCGACCTTCACTGTCTCTACGGCTGGCACCCAATCGGCATGGCTCCCTGTTGGGAACTCTTTTCCCTCAGTCGTTACATCTCGACTGCAACTTAACGAACTGTAACAACAACTACAACTGATTTTTCTACTCGGGTTGCTGATTTTTATACTTTTCCCAAATTCTCTTGGGGAATTAGGAGAGACCCGGAGTATCTTTATGCAAATCAAATTCTTGACCAATGAGATTATTTTCACCTACACATTTCAAGGTGGGGGTTTGGTTCAACCAATGAACAGCAATCTCTCCTCTGACGTAATCTCTCTTCGTCCTCTTCTTCTTAATTCAACTGATTACCTCAGCAAATCCAGCCTTTAGCTTGGAAACTTTAACACCAGTAACATTTATAATTCACTTTCATTCTCATAGTCAAAGTCCTGACCTTCTTAACCGTATCAAAAATTTTGACAATTTCTTTTGATTATCGCCATTTCTCACTTCCACTAGCTGAAAACTTGTTTCTGAATAACAATGCAAAAGATATATTTTTCCTTTCTCCCCAATTTTTAGCTATTTTTTATATTATCCAGATTTTACTAGCATCCAAGTATTAAATATTTCCAATCAGAGATCATATCACGATTTACAATAAACTGCGAAATCAACAATACCACCAATAATAATATCTTTCGCTCCGTCGTATTAAACTAAGAATTACATTTTTTTCACATGTAGAAATAGGGTTATATATATATATATATATATATATATATATATATATATATAAACACAAACTTATCACTATACTCGTTTCTAAAAACCCTCCGCGTATATACTCAGAAGGGAAAAAATGGTTGTAAAAAATTAAAGAGCTAAGCACATGAACAACAGCCAATTTTGTAGAAAATATTTTTTACTTATCTAAAAATTGTTGCAAGTTTTGTGATAAAGAATTATTCAATGACTATAATTAAAACTAGGTACATTAAACTTTATAACATTTTTACAGATTATTTCGATCACAAATACAAATAAAGTTATATATATATATATATATATATATATATATATATATATATATATATATGTGTGTGTGTGTGTGTTTTTGTGTGTGTGTGTGTGTGTGAGAGAGAGAGAGAGTGTGTGTGTATGTGTGTGTGTGTGTATAACCAAAATAAACCAGAAATAGCTGACCTTGCTACCCACATTGATTATCATATATATGTTTGGTTTATTTTCTTTTATGGATTATCAACCGCAATGGGTTATTAATACCAACAACATTTTTACAATAGATTCATATGAATAGAACATGTATTTTTGTCAGAAATCAGTTTGTAGATAGGGTTTCATTGACGTATTTTTGTAAAGAGGGTTTTGTTGATTCATGGTAATATTTTCTTCCTTCAAAAATATATTGCTGGTAACAATTATTCTTCAAAAATATATATTGCTGGGAATACCTTAAAAAATATATTGCTAGTGATATTTTTTTCGTTAAAAAGTGTATTGCTGGTAATGTTTTCTTAAAAAAAAGTATTACTGAAAATTCTAATATAAAAATGTATTTTTATACTTCATATGATTTTGACTCCAGTTTAGGTGTTAACTATTTGCTCATAGTTGGGACCCTGACAGGTGCTACCACACTGGGTAAAGGTGAACCTAGGAACAACAGCGATTAAGAGGTGATTCTACGCTCCTCAAACCCCCATTTCTGAGGCTTTGCTGTTGGATATATTTTATCGTCATACCCAGAACTGATTATCGTATAAATAATCGAGCTAACAACCAACACACTGAAACTGAAAATTGCATTCAAGCGCGAAACAGACTGTCGTCATTTTGAGCGAAGAAGATGGGCTTTCTTTAAAAAGGGCAAACGAAACCTTGATTGCCGCGTCGCTCACTATAGTCGAACGCTAAAGCACACTGTTGATACGTGGCCGACCATGGGTCTACACGGCTTCCTATCTCTTGTAGCTCTTGTTAACGTTTTTCTTTTTTTATAATTTTTGATATTCGCACAAAATGATCAGGTAGGTGCCCTTCCCTTTGTAGCAAAAACCACTGTTTTTATCCATGGGGTTGTCTATTTGAAATACGGAGTATTCATTGTAATAACTTTTAAGTAATAAAAATATCGGATTAAAAACAAATTCATTAATTCTTTAGAAATTGCTTTGTTTACGTTTCGGATACGAAACTAAGCAGATATTAAGTTTTAGATTAAATAAACAGAGTGAAGAAAATGGGCTTTCCTTAAAAAGTGCAAACGAAACCTTGCTTGCCGCGTCGCTCACCGTAGTCGAACGCTAAAGAACACCTTTGATACGTGGCCGACCATGGGTCTACACAGCTTCCTATCTCTTGTAGCTCTTATTAACGTTTGTCTTTTTATTATAATTTTTGATATTCACACAAACTGGTCAGGTATGTGGTTCACTAACTTCTTTTCCTCTTGCCTAAGATATGTCCTGTAGGTATGAAATAACCCATACCCTCCGTCTTCAATTTTTAACTGTCGCTTTCTGATTCTGAGTGCAACCGCCTTTTTTGTTTCCAATTTCCTTAAGACATCATCACTGCTTGCAGCCCATCTTAATTTGCATATACATGTTAACACTTCCAATGAATTAAGATCAGAAGGCATAAAAACCATAACCGTAGTAGCATCACATTATTATTATTATTAATCAATTAATTATTATTATTCATTGTACTGATTACCATTTAATATACGTCGCAAACATGACTTGATTTATGTGAGTTGCACAACGGAAAAATTAAGCAAAAGATACAATGGCCACAGGTATGATGTAAGACACAACAATGTGACATTAACGAAGCTTGAAGAATATTTTATTCCAAACGACTGTAATTTTGACGAGCATCTTCGTCGTCGTCCTGGGGCCTTGGCCGAGATAGAACTCACTACACCCCTCCAGTATTCCCAGTATTGGAACCCTGGCGCAGTTTATAGCGAAATTCATAATCTTGTCAAATAGCTGAATACTTGATGCTTCGCCAGGGCTACCAAGGATGTTTTAATTGTGACACCAACACTGGATGTGTTGCCTCCAGGTCCCATCCTGTTATTTAACCCATAACTGGAAGGAAATGACGGATTAATACATTTCCCAAGGGTACCAGTGCTTAAGTGAATGCAGGGATACTCATCTGGAATTCGAACTCGGCTCACAAATATCTCTTTCCAAGCCGACATCTACTGCACCACAACAACGCACATCAGTCACTGAACGCTTACAGCGCTTGGTATTCCCAAGCGGTCACCCATCTAAGTACTTACGTTGCTTAACTTCGGTGATTGAACGAGAACCGGTGTATTCAACGTGATAAACCGTAAGTCTCGAACATCTTAAGTTGCACATCTTAAGTTGCATATTTCGAACAAATATTCAGAATCTACCTTCCTTTCGACCCTTAAGATGCATGAGGATAGTTACGTATGCAAATTATTAACTTCCCGTCACGAGGAAATGAATAGAATAAAAGGAGAGTTTTGTAAGATTTATATTTGGTCCTCCATTAAGACGGATAGAAATTAGCAGTAAATAAAACAAAGTTTTTAAAGAAATTTTATTGATTTCATTATTGGATCATGTTATTTGAGTCATGGCAATCACATTACCCAAATCTCCGTCAAGGCTTCGGCGGCATACACTCGATGGTCAAAATGATGTCTCTGCATAGCTGCTCCTCGATCTCACCAATATACCTTATTATCTCATCCTTCAGCTGTTGAATTGTTGATGGCTTTTTGGCATAGACCTTAATTTTTAGGTTATACAAAGGAAGAAATCTAAAAGCGTCAAGGATATATATATATAAAGGATATATATATATATATATATATATATATATAGAGAGAGAGAGAGAGAGAGAGAGAGGGTGTCCGATTAAGACAGATCGAAGTTAGCAGTAAATAAAACTGTTATTGGTGAAATTTTATTGATTTCATTATTGGATCATGTTATTTGAGTCATGACAATTATCTGTGGAAAATCATATTGCCCAAATCTCTGTCAAGGCTTCGGCGGCATACCTCCACTCGATGGTCAAAATGATGTCTTTGCATAGTTTCTCCTCGATCTCATCAATATACCTTATTATCTCATCCTTCAGCTGTTGAACTGTTGTTAACTTGTTGGCATAGACCTTAATATTTAGATGATCCAAAGGAAGAAATCTGAAGGCGTCAAGTCGCACGATTGTGGTGGTTAATTGACACCACTGTTTCGAGAGCTGACGCCACCTGGGAACTTCACATTCAATAAAGCCATTATTGTATTGGCTGCTTGGCATGTGGCTTCAGTTCTTCTGTCAATTAAATTTTGTACGCTTGTAGAGACGAAACTTTTGTCAAAGTTCCGATGTAACGCTGTTGTGGAGAAGTGCAATTCCTACGCATGATGAGCAATAAAGATGTCTGGAATCTCGTCCACCTTCACGCGCACTGCAGCAATGTTTTTAGCTGAACGGTGTAAACGAGCACGCAATGGCGTTTTCACATCTGCCACTGACCCAGTTTGTTTGAATTTACGAATACTTTTCCCAGTTTGACTCTTGGTTAGTCGATTAGTTGACCAAAAATACCTTCAAGTGTCCGAAATGCATTTTGATAACTTTAATCCCCTGTTCACTTATTAATCTTTACATGGCTGAAATTTCCAAACGCTGAAGTTATTAAATCTGAAAGAAATTGAAAAAGTCATCAGACGCTTAAAGTTAATTTACATTTAAAGTGAGTGAGAAAGTTTCCCGGGCTTTTGGCTCGGAGGTTAATGACCACTTATCGCTTAAGACCAGAGAAGACCAGTTTAAGACCGGTTTTGAACACAGCTACCGCGTAAGCGGGGGTGAGTAATATTTTGACTAGTTTACATTTAAAGTGAGTGAGAAAGCTTCCCGGCCTTTTGGCTGGGAGGTTAATAACCGCTTACCGCTTAAGACCAGTTTAAGACCGGTTTTGAACACAGCTACCGCGTAAGCGGTGGTTGAGTAATATTTTAACTAGTTTACCTAGGCGTATGCGCTCAGTGTCCCCACGTTAAAAAAGATCTTGTGTCACATCTTTCGCAAGTAGGGGAGAAGAGTAAATGTCGATCCAAGTTATTGGACCGATATTTACTACGCTGTTCAGTTAATTTCTCTTAGTAACTAATCAACTAAGAGACAACTCCAAGATGAGCAAGATCCTTGTCATATTAAGTAATTTTCAGTTTCATGCCTTCGCGTTGGCGGCGTTTCATTAATTTTGGCGCATTCATTACTAATACAACCGTTTTTTGATTACAAGACAAGCAATGTTTGTACAAAAACTTTATTTTGTCACTCCTTTGCTCCGAGCAAGTGAGCGGCTTGATTCTGATTAGCGGTAGAATAACAGTATTCATTTATAATTTTTTGTCGTTGGACAGGTCCAGCTAACATATTTTAATTTTGAATCTTTTGTTGTATTTTATTTTCGTTATTGGGTTCCTCATTTTATGTCATTAATTTATATACTTTTATGTTAAAAAAA
The DNA here is from genome assembly GCA_037127315.1 of Ascarosepion bandense. Taxonomy (NCBI): domain Eukaryota; kingdom Metazoa; phylum Mollusca; class Cephalopoda; order Sepiida; family Sepiidae; genus Ascarosepion; species Ascarosepion bandense. The sequence goes on along the minus strand of JBBBDQ010000744.1, from coordinate 2,550,661 downwards.
CAAACAAACAAACAAACAATTAAAAAACAAACAATTGAATATATTTTCATGCCATGACTGTTTTAGAAGGATCTCTGTGAATAACTGGTCTTATGGTATATGTTGGATTGAATGGCAATCAATGAGTTCTTGTAATGTATTAGTAAATTGTTATGACTGAATCAGTTATGAACCAGATTAACTACGTACGGGATAGTCAGTGATGACCAACTTTTCCCCATCTTCCGTTTGACCTTGTGCCACACGAAATGTAATATTTCAAAATTAAAAACGTTTGTATAAAATTAAAAAGACTTACAGTTTTTAGTAATACTTATAATTCTTGTAGATTTATATACTTTTATACCTGAAAATATTTAAAAAATATAACTTGTGGAAGACAGACATTCTGTCGAAATATTGTTGAAACACTCTCAAACATTATTTTTTTCTTTTTTTTTTCTTAAATAGCATTCTTCTATAAATTATCATTATTATTAGTATTAGTCGTAGTATTAATATTATTATTATTAATTCTGTCTTTTGTTATTCTTCTTTCTTTCTTTTATACCTAAACTTTTCTTATTCGTTCTTTTAGTTATTTTGTTCTTGCTGTCACAGTTTGTTCTTTTTCTTATCTCTCTTTTCGTTATTCTTCTCTTATCTTCCTTTTAATTTCCTT
>JBBBDQ010000744.1:2507500-2545000 GCA_037127315.1 Ascarosepion bandense | reverse complement strand
TTATATACATTACCAGAGTCTCTAATTTGGAACCAGAGAAAAATCTCTCTTATATTCGAGTTTCTCTTATATCAGGGTCTTTTTATCCGGGTTACACTGTAATTAAAAAACATTTGTATGCATAAGTATGTATATGTATATATAAGTATATATACACATAAATATGCATATTTGTGTGATTATATGTTGTATGCATATGTTTATATATGTGTGTGTCTGTCTCTATTAAACATTTAATTTTTGAATACCGTTATAATATTTTAATCACGATGCTTAATTCTATTTAAAATTTGAAATATGTAATTTCTAATGTTAATTTCTTATGATTTTTTAAAATGAATTTTAACTTTAATTTTAAAGTGAAATTAATAGTCATTTAGTAATATTGATTCCTATTTTAATCAAATTTTAACATTATTGCACTAATAAATTGTTTTTGGGGTATGTTGTCAGGTTTTTCAGATTAGCATTTACTTGTATTTTGATTGGTCATCACAGACTATGTAACAATGTCTCCCCCACTGAGGATTTGGGTTACTTTTGAACCCTTTAAAACTTTTAAACCTCAAATCAGCACTATCACTTGACAAGACACAAAAAGAGTTATAACAAAATAGCTACTTTGTAGTGATGTTATATACTTATGTTATATATATATATATATATATATATATATATATATATATATATATATATATATATCCGCCCGTGTATTGAATATTGCTGCCATATCTGGTCGGGTGCCCCTGCTGCTCTCCTTGGGCTTCTTGACAAAATACAAAGGAGGATCTGTAACGTGGTTGATACTGACTTGGCAGACCGGCTGCAACCACTCTCTCACCGGCGTGATGTGGCTTTCCTGTGCCTCTTCTACAAGTACTTTCATGGCTTCTGCTCCGATGAACTCAGAGCACTGGTGCCGCCTAAGCACGAATATTAGCAGATGGGTCCCACCCTTTTACAGTTAAACAGATAAGATGTAACCGTAAATTCTACTCCAACAGCTTCTTTTCTCGCGCTTAGAAGAAAGCGTGCTAAGAGCCACCAGGGATAGAGACATATGGAAATCCGTGATCGCCTACGACCTGAAAGGACAGGGCACATAGAAGAAGAAGAAGAAGAAGAAGAAGAAGAAGAAGAAGAAGAAGAAGAAGAAGAACCTATATGGTTTGGGTAGATTATATAATTTTGACTATATGGTCTCCGTAAATTATATAGTTTAGATAAATTATATGGTTTGCTGTAAATTACAGTTTTATAATTGGTATGGGTAGGATTTATGTTACACTGATGTTCACTCTCGTGCCACTGAAAGTAGGGATTTGCAGAGTAAGAAGCACAGCCACCAAGTAAGGTGATAATGCTACCAAGACACAAGCAGCTACCGAAAGTGAAAGAGAATGAAAAGACTTTAAGCGGAACTGTGAATCCTAAACTGAACAGGAAACAAACGATAAAACTCTACTCCTGTTCAATAGGCTGGGTATAAGTTTGAACCAGACGATAGGCAAACATATCTACTCCTATTGAGGAAAAAAGTAAATAAGTAGTAATTAAAATTTCTGAGTTTTAGACAGAGACGTTGAAAGTATAGAGTTGATGTGGATTTTAGCAGCAACCAGGAACCAAATCCTAAACAGAAAACTAGTAATAAACATGTATTCTTGTTCAAAAGATCGGGAAGGTGTCATGGTTTTAGCTTATATAGTTTGCATAGCTTATATATTTTGCGCAAATTATACGATTTAGTGCAGATAATATTTTTTTAAAATATATGGTTGGATAGAATATATTATTTAGATTAAGTAATTTGTGTAAATTATATATAGTTTGGGTAGATTATATGGCCTTTAGTGTATTATATATTTTGTAATTTATATAATCTGTGTATATCATTTATATAGCTTGAATAAATTATACGGTTTGGATAGTTTTTATGGTTTGCGATAAATTATATTTTTTAAAATTCATATGCGTAGTTTACACGGTTTTGATCTCATGGTTTGTATACATTATATAATTTAGGTATATGATTTTGGGAGGAATAAATGTTTTGGGCATATACACTAACGGTCGTAACTATTAGGCCACCCCAGTGTTTAAAAAAATGATGTATTTCATTCTATTTTTTAGTATTTATTAGCAAGTGAATAATTGTAAATGAAAATAGAATGGTTCTTTTGTTAATACTGCACTATAACATGTGCATGAAATGAATTTATAAATGACAGAATGAAGAAAATTTAGGGTGGTTCGGACGAATTCATTTTTGCTTCCTTGCCTTGTAAAATTTTGCAAAGTAATAACAAAAGAATCATTCTATTTTCATTTAGCTACTAAAAATATTATGAAATACATCATTTCTTTTAAAAGACTGGGGTGGCCTCATAATTATGGCCGGTAGTGTATATGATTTGACTATTTTGCCACCCATGTAAAGTAAACCAAAATCGGGATAAATCTAATTATGATCATTTGTTCTTTTATGTGCGTGTTCTGTTAGGACATCGGCAATCATGACTCTCCACAACCTCTTATTCTTCGTGGCACTTACAACCATTTCTTCTTTTACCAAGTCTAGCTTTGTTCCACCACCTATGCGCACACGCTCGTCAGTTAATTCGCCCGTTGCTTTCCTCTACCTCGCTTGCTCAGTGAGAGTTACTTTTTGTCCAAGTACATTTTCCTCCTAAGGTTTTTAAGAAATTTAAACTGTTTCTTTTTTTATTCTCGGTATAAGTTGTTCCTTTTGTTATCATTTTCTTTATGTTACCTTGTGTTAAACGGTGAAACATTTTAAAAGAATTGCATTCGCTGCTAATAAAAATATGTAACCAATACAAGTAAAAGAAAAAAAATATGCGTATTTTGAAAGCATGAGAAATATAGTAAGCAGTTGAATTTTTAATTTCAATTTTATTGGATTATATTTCCATCTTTTATTTTTCCCTTGCAAAAAATTAAATGAACCTTAGTTGCATTTAATTTGCCGAAACAATTAGAAGTTGTTGTATCTATTATTGTTGCAAAAATGCCTCAATGAAACCCTATCTACAAACTGATTTCTTACAAAGCATACATGTTCTATTCATATGAATCTATTGTAAAAATATTGTCGGCATTAAGAACCCATTGAGGTTGATAATCCTTAAAAGAAAATAAACCAAACATATATGTATGATAATCAACGTGGGTAGCAAGGTCAGCGATTTCTGGTTTATTTTGTTCACACACACACACACACACACACACACACACATACACATACATACACACACACATACATATATATATATATATATATATATATATATAATTAAACGCTATTTTAAGTAGGTAATCCTATTTAACTAAATGCTTATTTATTTTAGCAGTATATTTACTTATTTTCATCTACCGATCTGAATATTCGAGAAATCTTATGAAAGGAAAATGTGCACTGAACGGCAGGATTCAAATCTACTTCCCCCTTGGCAGGAGAAACCGTCGTTAGATCCGACGTGCTTTAAACCAGCTTGCTGTGAGACAAAGAGCATCATTTTGAAGAAAAAACATACCAGTAATACATCTGACTTTCGACAAAACACTCTTTACCAAAACGCGTCAATGAAACCTGATCTACAAAATTATTTCTAACAAATAATACATATTCTATTCATAAGAATTAATCGTAAAAATATTTTCAGCATTGAATTCCCCATTGAGGTTTCTTAACAAATCAAACGAAACCAAACGAAACCAAAATTATTCTAGGAAAGTTTCAAAACTTTTAAAGCTAGTACTTTGTCTGATCTGGGTGTGTAATGTTTGCAAAAGTTTTCAAAAAATATATTTGTAAAAATGTGAGCATGCGCATTTCATTCCAGTTATTTTGGGGGCCATTGCTGAAAAGTGCTGGCTCAAGATACTCTTCCTATGATCAAAAGCGATAGAATTTATATATTGAATAATTTCTTCCAGTGTTAACCAACGTTGTATCAATTGTATTTATACGGTTTTTGGACAGTCTACTAATATAAATCTTAACACCATAAAAAAGGGTTTTAAACTTCAGAATTTTTAAATGAATTTTCAACATAAAGAGAGGGATACCATCAATAACTTTTGATGACTGAACAGTCAAAATATTTTCAGCTAAAATGCTACAACTGGATAGACAAAGTTTTCTGTTATCGATTAGAATTTCTTTCAAATTTATATTATTAATCTAATATAATTCTAAAAAAAAAAGCATTCATCATCAATTTGATTTCGAGCAGTAATGGAGGATTTTTCTTTAATATCCCTTTGAACATCAGAATGTGTTGGTATTTAACTCTTTGGCACACCTGGCCATACAGATGGTGTTTTTTGTGGCACACGAAGAACTTCTATGTTATAAAAATTTTAAAGCCAGTGTAGTCAACAAATAACTATTGTTTGTTACATTCAGATTGGCATCTGGAACTGATTTTCTCCATCATTTTCTCTTATCTTTTGGAAAACATTTAAACTTATATTTTATTCATCTCACACACAGTTTTGTCTTGCTGGAGTCGGTAATTTGTTTTGAAAGCAACAACCCATCACTTCTGGAGCATTGCTGGAAACTAGGTAATATCTGAAATGATAGAATAAGCTACTGTAGTGCAACTATTCTTTTTACTGTTTCAATTTAGGGGAACTTTTCAAATCAAATTATTTATGCACCTAATCCCAACATACCCCCCCCCCCACATATCAATAACTGAAAAAAATTAATTTTAGAGGGTTGACTTAAACCTGAGAAGCAAATTCTTAAATTGATTTTTTTGGCATATTGGTTTTGGGATATATTGTTAACCAAAATTTTGAAAAAATATTACTGTTATGGTGCCCTCCTACAAGGAATGAACTCTTCCTCTTGTTATATGTAATTATCTGCGTGACTTCCGCAGAGAAGTTAACGAGCAGTTGACTGCTCTGGGCACTGTCGAATTCTCTGCCTTCGGGCGAAAAGTATTAAGCCAGTCGAGGCTTCGCCGAAGCGTAGAGTCTCGTCTGGGGAATATTAGATAGAATTTTTTTGGCCGGGCTATATGGCCCGGATAATCCACATTAAAAAGGTCTTGTGCCACATTTTGTCTTAAGTGGGAAGGCAGATAAATACTGCAGTTAACGAGCAGTTAACTGCTTTCGGGCGGTGAGTAATAACCCAGTCGAGGCTCCGCTGAAGGGTAGACTCTCGTCTGGGGAAAATCAGACAGAATTTTTTTACCGGGCTATATGGTCCGGATAACTCACATTAAAAAGGTCTTGTGTGAAGGTGACTAAATACAGCAGTTAACGAGAGCAGTTAACGAAGGTAGTTAACTACAGCTACTAGTCAAGCAATAAGCAGCTTCCGTTGAATATCTTGTTTCTTGTTATACTAACACACTGTTTTAAACCTACCTTCTAGTTCCGTGTCTTACTTTCGGCACAAACCAGTCACTACAAATTTGCGGCGATGTTTCGCCACAACTTCACAACAAATTGGCGACGAAGAGTTACAACAATTACATAATTTCTTTATTATCGAGTTAATTACTTCTGACCCTTGTCAACATGAGATCATCTATTGCATAACCCCCCCCCCCCCCCATGAGGGCTCTTCGCTTTCAGGCAACACCTTTCTCTCGATTTAAACTATGGACTGGGTTTTTTGCCTGTTACCTGAGGTCCCCGCAAGATGAATTCCAAGGGAGAGGGGTATTTGGCTACTTTTTAGACAATGCACCACAGTGAACTTTAAACTCGGCCTTCTTTAGTTTCTTGCTCAACTTGAGTAAATAAATAACTACTTTAGAAGAGCCTGAAAAAATGACTGAGCAGCAAGTAGCGGCATCATTAATATTTCAATGACAATGTTTATAGATTCTCGAATTAAACTTTATTTCATAACATTTAGTCAGTTAAGTGCTATACGTCATAGACGCTTTGGGCGATCATGTCTCGAAAGAGACGTGACTAACCGAGCAGAAGATTATCCCGCAGTAGGTTGCCATTGCTTTCTGCGGTAGACTGGTTGCCAGGCAAGGCTACAGAACCCAATCTGTCCTGTTATTTAACCCATAACTAGAGGGAAAGGACGGATTAATACCTTTCACAAGGGTATTTGTGCGTAAGTGAATGCAAGGAATTCAACTGGAATTCGAACTCAGTTTCCCGATTTGTCGTCCCGAGTTGATACTCACTGCACCACAACGCACATCCTGTATAAATATTATATTAAATATATATTAAATTTACGTAAAAAATCTTAAACGCCTTTTTCATTAACTTTATAATAAGAATATAGCATTTGGTTTTATTTTACGCTTTAAAGGAAAATTTAAAATATTGAAATGTGAAATTGTGAAATTTAAAATATTGAAATGTGAAATTGATGTTGAAATGTGGAAAAATAAAATATTTCGTTTTGTATGCTAAATAAAAAAATTATTAACTAAACAGAATAACAAATTTGTAAGAATAAAATGTTCACAGAGAAAAATGTGTGTAGTTAATTGTTCATATCTATCAGCCACCAGTTATGTCCCTTTTCTGCATTATATATATACATATATATATTTGTGTATTTAGGCAGCAGATTTTCTTTTAGACATGTAAGATTAAATAAATTGCAAACATTGTGTCTGCTTATTTTTAATAAAATCCATTCATACTCACGGATAATCTTTCGCGTATTATAATTGAAAGATATCTGAAATAAGCTGTAACGTTGACAGATGTTATTATCATTCATTTCTCAAGGTACCCAAATACTTTCAATCTCCTTCCGAGATCATGACCATGACATTACAACATATAAAAAAAATTGCATTTTGGATCATTTTCACGTTCTAATGAACGCTAGCAATTTGTCAGCCGTTGTATTTGAAACGGAAAAATGAATTTACAGTAATTTTTAAGAAGTAGAGTTTTGCGGTTATTTTTTGTTACCATAACTCACACCCCTGAAAATGATCTCGGAAAGAGGATTGAAAGTACTTGGGTACATTGAGAAATAAATGATAATAACATCTGTCAAAGTTACAGCTATTTTCTGACATCTTTCAACTATAATGCGAATGATTATTGATGTGGATTCTTGTTGAGAACCCACACAAAATAATAAATAACAAAAGCTGATAGGGAGATAAAAAAATGTAAGTTATATTGAACAAAATATACAAACTGGAACACAGGTTAGTCAATTCAGGAATACCAGGAATACTGTTAGTAAAAATCAATATATACAATCATCAGTGTGATACATACTTTGACTCACACCAAATCGGGATTGTTTCGATCCCGGCCAGAAGCAAGTGGATGTCTAGCCACACTGATGAGCTGTGAGACAGCAAAACAGGCTTGTATGACAAATATATATATATATATATATATATATATATATATATATATATATATATATATAGACATTATTAGATCAGCTACTAAGAAAGTTGGTTCACTATGTCATGCAAGACAATTTTTCTCTGCAGAATCTATGTTACATATCTATAAGTCTACCATTCAGCCATGCTTAGAATAATGTTGCCATCTATGGTCTCATGTCTCTGCTATTTACCTTGAGCTCCTTGATAAAATCTAAAGAAAAGTTCAAATCTGTATTTCACAGTTCAAATTTCTATTTGTCTCACAGTTCAAACCTCTACATATCTCACGGTTCAAATCACTCTCGTACATTTGAGATCTCTACCTCAAAGTTCTAATCTCTATCTATTACACAGTTCAAATTTCTACCTATCTCACAGATCAAATCTCTATCTCACAGTTCATATCTCTATCTCTCTGAAAGTTCAAATCCCTGTCTATTTCACAGTTCAAATCTCTATCTATCCCACCGTTCAAATCGCTATTTATATCACAGTTTCTGCTTCACCGTTCAAATCTCTATCTCACAGTTCATCTCACTCTCTCTCTCTCTCTATCTCTCTCTCTCTCTCTCTCTCTCTCTCTCTCAGTTCAAATATCTGTCTATCTCACAGTTCAAATCACTATCTCACTGTTCAAATCACTATATCACAGTTTCTGTTTCACAGTTCATATCTCTATCTCTATCTCAGTTAAAATCTCTATCTATTTCACTGTTCAAATCTCTATTTATCTCACAGTTCAAATCCCTATCTATCTATCTATCTATCTATCTATCTATCTATCTATCTATCTATCTATCTATCTATCTAATTCATATTACATCTATCTATCTATCTATCTATCTATCTATCTATCTATCTATCTATCTATCTAATTCATATCACATCTATCTATCTATCTATCTATCTATCTATCTATCTATCTATCTATCTATCTTCGTTTGTCTGGTTATCGGATAATTTCCCTTTAGACCATTCTCTGCATATGAATATATCTACGTACTTATTCATCTATGTGCATTGTTTAAAAGTTTTGTTTTTTATTTCATAATTTACTCTCCTATATCTCTTCATGTCGACAGACGGATGCGGTAATTTCTACAATGCCTGATAAATAGTGGTTAACAAAGCGGACATGACTTACCAAAGACACGAGTGAATGCCACACTTTTGGGTACTAGAGGTGCCACCACCAGGCCCGACCAATACCAGCATGAAATCCGCATAAAAAAAGTTCATAAAGTCTACTAGGAAATAAAGGCTTTCATATTTTCTTTACTCACAGAGAAACAATTAAGATAAATGCAGTTTTGTTCGTTGCGGACAGATGTGTGGAATCGAGACAATTAATCCGTAAATACGAAAAAAAAAAAAAAAAAAGACCACCCCTAAAAAAAAAAAAAACAATAAAAAAGAAAACAACAAAAAACAAAAACAAAAGAAAACACGAAAGAAATTAATCAGAATAATTCTTACCTTTTTGTTTTGAAGAGAAAAAAAACATCCAGGAAATACGAAACTAAAAGGAAATCATGCCGTTATAAAATAATAGCTTTGCTTTTGATAAAGATTATAACGCTAGACAAAAGGAAAACATTTCTGAATGGACACATCTAGGAAAATAATCGAAATAGTAGGTAAGCCGTTAACATTGTGTTAGTGTTAGAGAAAGGATACTTAAAGAAAGTTTTGAATGTTGAAGAGGGATTTGACTCCCCATAGGTGAGGGGTAATTTTAATATATTTTTATAGAAGCTTATTTGTATACATATATATATATATATATATATAGAGAGAGAGAGAGATTTTAATATATTTTTATAGGAGCTTCTCCTTCTCTCTCTCTCTCTCTCTCTATATATATATATATATATATATATATATAGATAGCCTATAAACATATTTATATTATATATATATATATATATATATATATTTGCGCATTTTAGACAGCAATCGCTCTTTTATACAAGTCAAATTGTTAAAGTTAATTAGTTAAAGTTATTAAAGTCGATTGACAAGGTTTATATATATATATATATATATATATATATATATATATATATATATATATATATACAGTAGTTTAATAACCGTAACATAGATGTGACCCTGAAATTAAAAAACTATTATTGAGGATCGAAATCACTACTCAGATGTAATTGATCTAGCGAGCAAAGCTTGATAACCATTACACCACGTTGAAGTGATATATATATATATATATATATGTGTGTGTGTGTGTGTGTGTGTGTGTGCGTGTGTGTATGTGTGTGTGCGTGTGTGTATGTGTTCATCATCTGTCTATAAATCTATATATCTCTATCCATATATCTATATCAAACTATTCATTATCTATCTATCTATCTATCTATCTATCTATCTATCTATCTAGGATTTTAATTATCTATCTATCTATCTATCTATCTATCTATCTATCTATCTATCTATCTATCTAGGATTTTAATTATCTATCTATCTATCTATTTATCTATCTATCTTAATAAGATGAGATTCTTTCTATCTATCTATCTATCTATCTATCTATCTATCTATCTATCTATCTATCTATCTATGATTTTAATTATCTATCTATCTATCTAGGATTTTAAGTATCTATCTATCTATCTATCTATCTATCTATCTATCTATCTAGGATTTTAATTATCTATCTATCTATCTATCTATCTATCTATTTATTTGATTTTCATTATCTATCTATCTATCGAGGATTTTCATTATCTATCTATCTATCTATCTATCTATCTATCTATCTATCTATCTATCTATCGAGGATTTTCATTATCTATCTATCTATCTATCTATCTATCTATCTATCTATCTATTTATCTATTTTTTCTCTAATATTTATTCAACTTTTTTTTATTCTGAAACAATGATGCAAATGTAAATGATTTCATTAAAAAGAACTATTAGAAGATTGAAAGAAGATGTTGGAAATACGTAGAAAATCTAAAAGTCGCTCCCTTCTCCATACATCAAAATCAATAAACAATGAAGATCTTATCCTGTCGAAGAAAAGTCCTAAAGAAAGTAGGCATAGGTAAAGTGAATTGAAAGTGAAACACTGACAGAAAACAATAACTCTTCACAAATGTCTGTAACATCTTTATTTATTTCTTTACTTTTAGCCTCTCATCACATACATGACTCATAAAAATTCGGCACAAAGTTCAACACGAGTTGTCTAAAAAAAACAAAACAAAACAATCTTCTGGCCCTTTTACTTCATTTCCACCTTTCATTGGCAAGAAACTCGATAAAATTATTTCTCTCTACAATGCAAGTCTCCTTTCAGCACGCCATGATCATAACAGCTATAGATCTATTTCTTCAGAAGCAACTTTCGTATTTTTGGTTGTATCTTTCTTTCCTTCTGTCTTTTTTCTTTCTTTCTTGATTTCTTTCTTTGTATCTTTTTTTCTTTCTTTTTTTCTGCTTTGATTTTTTTTCTAGTCATTGTTTTTGTTGTTGTTCACGAGAGGCTAATAGTCAGATTTGCTGGATTCTAAAGGTGTTCGAAATACTGTATCAAGCTTTTCATGTTTTTTCCTCATGTGAAATGCTAAAAGGATGTGCATTGTGGTGCATTGGATATCGGCTCGGAACGAGAAATCGGGGAGCCGAGTTCGAATTCCAGCTGAATTCATTGCATTCACTTATGCGCAAATACCCCTGGGAAAAGTATTAATCCGTCTCTTCCTTCCAGTTATGGGTCAAATAATAGGACAGATTGGGTTCTATAGCCTTGGTCGGCAACCAGTCTACCGCAGAAAGCAATGTCAACCTACTGCGGGATAATCTTCTGCCCAGTCAGTCACGTATCTTTCGAGACATGATCGCCCAAGCGTGTATCACGTATGACACTTAACTGACTAACTAATATGCTAAAGAAGGAAGAGAGAAACAATGAAAGCCAAAAGAAAACAACGAAGAAATAAAACAACGAAAGGGAAAGGAAAGCAAAAAGAAAGGAAGGAGAAAATGGTGAGAGGCTAAAAGAGGAACGAGAAAAAGAAAATGATTTTAAAACAGTGAAATAAAGAAAGTTTGTTTGTAGGTTTAACGGCCTATCAATCCTTATGGGATCATTTAAGGTCGAAACCCATGATTTTGGGCAGGATTATTTTACAACATTTTTCTTTTCGAGTATCAAGATTCATTAGGATTTGTTTTTCAGAGCAGGGTCCCTAAGTCCTACCCTTGTTATTTAACCCATAACTGGAGGAAAGGGACGGATTAATACCTTTCCTAAGGGTACCAGTGCTTAAGTGAATGCAGGGTATTCAAGTGAAATTCGAACTCGGCTCACCGATTTCTCTTTCGGAGCCGATATCCACTGCACCACAACGCACATCCGTCACTACACGCTTACAGCACCTGGTATTACCAAGCGGTCACCCATCTAAGTACTGACCAGGCTCAACGTTGCTTTACTTCGGTGATCGAGCGAGAACCGGTGTATTCAACGTGATAGGCCGTAAACCCAAATAAAGTAAGTATAAAATAGTGAAAGTCAGAAAGAATTAATGAAAGAAAGAAAAAGAAAGAAAACGAAGGAAGCAAGAAATAAAGATAGAAAATAAAAAAGACAAATTTTGAAGGAAAGAAGGAAAGGCATACAAAGAAACGAAAAGAAGTAATTGAGAAAGAGGGAGAAGGGGAGGAATGAGCAAACAGATATGAAGGAAAAATAGAAATACAGACAAAAAAGCTCATCAGAAAAAGAAAGAAAGAAAAAGAAAATTTAAAAAAAGAAAGTAAAAAAAAAAGAAAATTCGAAAAAAATAACGATAAAAAAGAACAATGTATGAACGGTAAAAAAAGAAAAAAAAAGAAAGAAAAAGAAACAGAAACAAACAAATGATTCATTCTCCCTAATTAAAAAGGGTAGGTCAGTCAGTTAAAGTGATACACGCTTGGGCGATCATGTCTCGAAAGAGACATGACTGTGGGCAGAAGATTATCTCGCAGTAGGTTACCATTGCTTTCTGTAGTAGACTGGTTGCCAACCAAGGCTATAGAACCTAATCTGTCTTATTATTTAACCCATAAATCGAGGGAAGTGGCGGATTAATATCTTTCCCAAAGGTATTTGTGCGTAAGTGAATGAGAGAAATTTAACTGGAATTCGAACTCGGGTTCCCGATTTGTCGTTCTGAGCCAATATCCGCTGCACCACAAATGGCAAAAAGAAAATCGTGAAGAAAGATAAAAAAAAGAAGAAAAAAGAAGAAATCAAAAGAAACAGTAAAAATAGATAACGAAAGAGGTAAGAAATAAATAAAAGAAGGAAGACGTGAATCAATGAATCGAAACGCACTGCGCCAAGATCGATTGAAGAATGAAGCAAGCAAATGAATGACAAAGGAATGAAAGAAAAATTAAAAAAATATAAAAAAAAGAAAAAAAAAACAACGAATAGAAAACGCACCAAAGGGTTGTTAATTGAAACAAAATGGACTGAGAAAGGAGCCAAAAATGAAAAAAAAAAAAAAAAAAAAATGGCGAAAACAGTGTGTGAAGGCAAAACAAAAGAGAAACGAAAAAGAAAATCAGAATAGCAGAATAGCAGAATAAAAAATCGGAAGAAAATAACGACGATACCCCGACAATAAAAATGTAAAATTAGAAAAACAGCAACAACAAAAACAAACTAAGCAACAAGGAGGGAAAAGAAAAATCAAAAAGAAATAAACATTTAAGAAAAGGATAAATAAAAAACATTCAAAGTAAGTATTAAAAGAGGAATCGAGATCTCCCAAAACGAAATTGCGAAACAAAATAAAAGGAGAGATGAGAGGCGGACGCTTTTCTATAAGGAAACTGTCTGTCCAAACGAACCAGGGACAACTGCACAATGGTCAGCCATGTCACGCCGAAGGGATCGGGAGACAATTGGATTAGAATAAAACAACAACGGCAACAACAAATACGTCATCTACAAAAGTAGTAGTTGTAATAAGAGTACTTTTAATATTAATCAAACAATAACAACAAATCAATACCCATCTCTTAACCACTTGACTCTCGTTCTTTCTACACCGCACTGTATATCGTTTCCTTTCTCTCCACCTTTGTAACTGTCATAACAGCTGTATTCCCAACCTTAACTGGTTCGTCTTTCTCTTTACTTTCCCCCTTTCTAATTTTTTTTACTCTTTTGTAGCCCCCTGCACATCAGTGGCGTTACCGCCTCGCTCGGATTGATACGATAAAAAAATAACAAATATAATAATAATAATAGTAGTAGAATAGTATTAAAAGCTCGCAGATCAGGGATATACCTGTGTTGGCGGCATGACACAGAATGAACGTGATTTAGAGTGAAAAATTTAAAGAATAACCAGGACCTCGGACGGGATCTAGGAAAGTTAGAATCGTGCATTTAATTATAATATCAGGTGACTGCAAAGGTTTGCACTGCAGCCTTTTTCGAAAACTAAACAGTTGATGCATCAAATAAAATGTTTAATCTGAGAAAATGCAGTAATATCTATCTATCTATCTATCTATCTATCTATCTATCTATCTATCTATCTATCTAGTATTAAGTTGTAAAATTGCTTGAAGCCCAAACTGATGACTTTCAGTGGTTTATTTGTAGAAAACCATTTTGCAATATAGATTTTCCAATATAGTACTCGATGTCAGAAGTAGAGATAGAGCATTAATAGTATTAATATAAAAAAATGTCACTTAACTGATCGGCAATCGGTTAAATGAAATTTATTTTTTATTGTCTAATTATATATATATATATAACATTTTTATCACTGTAATTCAAGAAATTTTATTTATTTTTATTTTTTTAAAATCATATCACCCCGAACAAGGCGGTAACGCCACTGAAGCGCAGGGGCCTACGTAGGAGTGAAAAGATTGGAAAAGAGAAAGCCGGAGACCACATCCTAAACAAGGAACAAGAGATGAGCCTCTTCACCTGTTCAATAGACGTGGGTGGAGTGTGAACCGGGCGATAGTTTAGTCTATCTACTCCAATTGAAAAAAAAAAAAAGAGTGAAAAGGTTGGAGTGTGAACCAGGTGAAGTAAGATATGCGTTCAAAATCTGTTTCGAATCCTGTCGACGTGCGCGTGTTTTTCTTTAATATTATTTCCTGACTATTCAGGTCGATAGTCGACCAAACAAAAATTAAATATACTGTTTAATAAATAAGCCCAGCAACTACTCAAATATGTGTATCCAGTAAAAATAACACACACACTTGTGTGTATATATATATATATATATATATATATATATAATGCGGCTTATATAACTGAAAGTCAAGGTAAACTATAGCGGTGGTCTTATATATGAAAGTGAATAAATGTTGTTATTGTTGCTTATTAATTTTTTTAAATATAATTATCATTTATATTAGTTTGAGAAATTAATTTATGTTTTATGTATTTTAAATAATAGAAGGTTTTGAATTTAACTGTTTTTTTTAATTTGTTTATTTTTTTATTAACTTATGTTAACTTGGAAAAGAATACGTCTTTTAGGAAAGAAGATATTTGAAAAAAATCCGAGGCGCAGATTTATATTTTTGTAAGATTCGATAGCGGCACTCTCAAAAATTTTCCGTTTAAGTAAGTTACTTTCTCTTTTAGTAAGTGTTGCATTCTTTAGATTGAAGATGAAGTTGAGTTTATTTCTATGGTGGTACTCTAAGCGTAGGTTATATGTGGCACAAAGCCGAAAGTATGGTGCAGTGAGAATCGGACTAAATATTCAGTCGTAATTCATCTAGTATGACAAGATCGCTTGCATCGAGGTTCCCGGAGCTTATTTCTATGCAATATTATTATTTTTTAATAATCGTTTCATCTCAAGTAAGGCATTACTGCCACTGGTGCGCAGGGGGTGACAGAGAAAGAAAGAAAGAAAGAAAGAAAGAGAAAAAAAGAGGGAATAAGTTACTGGGGATGTCGAAGAAAAAATAAGAGAAAGTTGGGAATCAAGATTATAGATGGCAATTGATGTTGCATTTAAACTTTTGAAGATTTTGGCTATCAGAGAAGCAAGTATATGGAAGCAAGAAAGGAAGTGCGAGAGAAGAAACTGATAACGTATAAGTGGCGGTTACATTTCACTATTTTGACTGTAAAAAGGTGGGACTCCTAGGTGTCAATTTAGTAGCACGAGTAAATTTATTTAATGGGGCACCAGAGAAAGAAGCTCAACGTGATGATATTTGTAGCAAAGACAGAGGAGAGCCACATCCCGTCGGTGAGAAAGTGACAGAAAGCGAGCTGCCAAATCGGGACCTATGACATTGAAGATCTTTCTTTCTTTGATTTTGTCAAGAACCTCAAGATGAATAGGTGAATCATCTGACCATATATGGCAACACTATTCAACAACGGACGAATGGTAGATTTATAAATTTGCAACATGGATTCTGGCGAGAAAAACTTTGTGGCCTGACACAATAACGAAACTTTCTTAGCAGTAGATGGAGTTATTGATTCAGTGGAGTCGGTCCATTACAAATATAATACAAATTGAACAAGAATAAGAATTTTTTTTTAATCATTTCACCCCGAGTAAGGCGGAAACGCCACTGATGTGCAGGGGGCTACATAAATGTAAAAAGATTAATTAGAAAAGAGTGAGGAGTACAAACTAGTTAAAAAGGAACAATAGAAAGCTGAGAAAGCAGGTGCGATGACAGATACATAGGTGGAGAGAAAGGAAAGGTTATACGGGGGTGGGGAGAGAGCTATAGTCCAGTGGTTAGTAGATGAGTATTGACATTGCATTTAAATTTCTGGAGGTTGTAGCCGTCAGGAAAGCAAGAATACGGGAGCGAGTTCCACAGGCGGGAAGTGCGAGAGAAGAAGCTGAAGGAGTAGAATTGTCGTCTGCATTTGGCTAACCTGACTGTGAATGGGTAAAATATATGAATATGAATATGAATGAAAACTATATAACTATATAAAAAAAATTAAAAAATTAAAAAATTAAAAAATAAAAATATATATGAAAACACATAATACATAAATTAATTGTATATTTACGACCGTTCTTAAATTAAAAAATTCTGTAACACTAACGATATTTGTGCATCTGTATATAAATGCTTGTTACAAATAAAATCCTTCAATTCGTCCTGATTAAGTACATCAGAGGACAAAGCGCATCTTTATTCATATTGTCTTTTTGCATATATATACTTTTAGTAGGCGAGTGTGCGTTGTGGTGCAGTGGATATCGGCTCGGAACGAGAAATCGGGGAGCCGAGTTCAAATTCCAGTTGAATTCATAGCATTCACTTATGCGCAAATACCCCTGGGAAAGGTATTAATCCGTCTCTTCCTTCCAGTTATGGGATAAATTATAGGACAGATTGGGTTCTATAGCCTTGGTCGGCAACCAGTCTACCGCAGAAAGCAATGTCAACCTACTGCGGGATAATCTTCTGCCCAGTCAGTCACGTATCTTTCGAGACATGATCGCCCAAGCGTATTTCGCGTATGGCATTTAACTGACTGACTTTTAGTAATATTTGAAAAAAAAAAACAACAACATAAAAACTATACTATACAAAAAAAACTATGCTTTTAGTAATATTTGAAAACAAAAAAATACATATATATATATACATACATACATATATATATATCATATACTTTAGAACATGTAAAAACGACAAATACTACAAAATTCTACATTTTGTTTCGACATTAAAAGAACATATTTTCTTTCAATGTTGAAACAAAAATGTACAATTTTGTAGTAGTTTTTGTTTGTACATGTTCTAAAGTATAATTCATAATAAATATTCATTGCTCGATTTTTATATTGGGCACTGTTTTAAATTCGTGTTTTGAACGTTGCAAATATTTTTTTCGTTCCTTATTCATTTGTTATATATATATATATATATATATATATATATATATATATTCAAACTCTATTGCTTTCTACATCACGCGACGGACGCTACTCACGACAGACGCTTCTCGCGACGGACGCTTCTAGTTTAAATTTTAATATATTTTTTGAAATAATTTTTTTCCTGTTTATATCTCGGAATATCTCAACTAGTTCTCATTTAGTAAAGCCCAATTACTGATTGAACTAACGATTACTGTCATGTAGGTCAGTCAGTTAAGTGCCATACATGATACACGCTTGGGCGATCATGTCTCGAAAGACTGAGCAGAAGATTATCCCGCAGTAGGTTGCCATTGCTTTCTGCGGTAGACTGGTTGCCGACCAAGGCTATAGAACCCAATCTGTCCTGTTATTTAATCCATAACTGGAAGGAATAGACGGATTAATACCTTTCCCAAGGGTATTTGCGCGTAAAGGTACCCCAACTAATTCGCTGAAAAAGCAGCATAGTATGAAGACAAAAGTCTCCAAACTTAATAAAACAAGCCTTTTCCATAAAAATGTTTATGTTTTTATTAAGAGGAAAGATCAAAATATTTTTTTATTATTTTTCAAAATATTTAATCCTTTCTAACATGTTTGTAATTTTGGTAAAATCTTGTTTTGATTATCGTCAGCTGGTAAACAAATCGTTATGAGAGTTTACAATGGAAAACATAATATTACATACATCACTTTTTTCCAGTGAGAAACTCATTACTTTGGAAATTCTTGCAAAAATTAAATAATTGCTGGACTTTAATGAAACTTACAGAACTTATTTACAAATGAATACAAATATTTTTAATTTTTTTATTTTAAAAGAATTTTTGCAAAGATATATTTTTTATATCTGTAACCCCCACTCCACGTAAATTCATGAAATTTAAAAAAATAATTTTGTAGGTACAAATGGTTTGAAACGCAGGACTCATTGGGGAATGTAAATCATGTATTATTTTTTTAAAACCATTTAGCTCCTTTTACCAAAAATCTGCTCCGAATAGTAAAATAAATAAATTCAATAAAACTATGATAGTATTTAATTAGATAAGCTTTTAATTATTTTAATAAATAATATAAATGTCAGACATTATAATATGAAGAAAAAAACCTTGATTAATAATGAAATTTTAAAAGAATTATTTCTATTCTTGCTTTTTTTAATTATAATTTATAAAGTTTCAAATATAATTTTAAAATATTTCCAATTCTTGTAGACATTAGGCTGGCAGGTTACATAGTTAAGATTATATTTACTAATTGAAAATTGAAAAGTTTTATACAAATTTTTTAGCCATCATATTTTTAAAATAATCTTTAATTTTTTTGTGTTTACTTGAATTTTTTTTTGCACGGTAACTTCTATGTTAAATTGGTAAATTAAAAGGTCATGTATTTCAGGGTTACTGCCCTTTGTCAGAAAAAATTGTACAATTGTGTCCATTGTGATCGCAATATGCTTATCTTAACTCGATCTGTCAACACACTTCAATTATGATGGATAGGTTAGAAAGGTCTACTCCGTGTTTAAAAAGTTTTATTCTAAAGTTCATGTTATAAATAAGTAATACTTGTGTAAACCAGATTAATTTACCAATAGATTTGCTAATGTTACAAAAATAATTTATTACTGATGCATATTTTACTTTTGCAAGAATTTTAAAACCTAAAGTTAACTTTTGTTTACAAATCTATCGATCGCTCAAAAATGGCCAAAAAGTTAAAAAATAACATCTCAAAATTTTATATTCCAATCAATATAATTTCTGTTTGAAATTTACCAGGGTATTTTGCTTATTGAAAATAGTACATTTAATCGCTTAGCTTTGATTTAAAACTAAAATAAATATTTAAAGAATTTTTTTATTTTTTAAATTCAATTTAAAACTTAGATATCGAAAATGAGTGGCGGTACCTACATTATCCATTTCAGTAATCAAATAGTCGTCGTCATGTATAACAACTCAAGGCTGTTAATGGTAATAATTCTGTTTTGGGAATTCAATTCAGTTCTTAATAACATTCGCACCCTTCTATAGTGCTCTTTTCACACTATTTCTTTCATTTTTACATAGTAAATTCCTTCCACCTCGCTTACACCGAAGTACTTCATGATTTAATTGTTTTAGTCTAAGCTAATAGAAGAGATAAAAGAGTTGGATTATTTTCTTTTGAAAATATCTTATGGCCATATTCCATCCTGTTCAGTTCGCTGGTTAATGCCATTCAGGTTATACAAAATATTAGGGTCGACAAAGAGTCACCTAGAAATGTTTCTCTGTTGATGTTTATTTCACCAGACTTGTAGATTCCATTTCTATGATTGAGGTGAAGTGTTGTTTTCCATATCGACATAGTTTGTTTCATGTATGTGATGACGACAGGTGATACCTTGTATATATTCAAAGACTTTAAGATTCAGGTATTGGGTACACTATCGAATGTCTTATTTTTCTGATATTGTTATTATTTCCTCATGTTTGACTGTGATTTAATTTTTTTTGTATTTTGTAAAGCAGAATTCTTTAAATCTATCACGGGAACAGATTCTGAATGTTAAAACAGAAATTAAAAAACACAAAAATATTCTACAAAATGCAATGAGTACAATAGAATTAGTGACTACCGGAACGTCATCTCAACTACATCAATATTACTAAAAAAACTTTGCAATATATATAAAGGAAAAATTCTACTTCTTCTTCTATGTGCCCTGACCCTTCAGGACGTAGGCGATCATGGATTCCCACGTCTCCCTCTCCCTGGTGGCTCTTAGCACGCCTTCTCCTGTTATACCCTCGTTCCATGATCCACCTGATTAGTTCCTTCAAATTTGTTATTCGCTGCTTTCCCCTGTCTATTTTTCCCTCTATCTGACCTGTTAGTATCAGGTTCTCCAAGCCCACTTTCCTCATTGCATGTACTAGGAACTTCAGCTGCCTCTTTCTGATGCTCAGTACAGTATTAATTTCCTTTTCGTTTCCATCATTTCCAAAATCTTATAATTGCTCACATGCTCGATCCATGATATTCGCAGCATCCTTCTGTAGAACCACATTTCAGTTGCTTCAAGTTTTTCCTTCATCTTTGATGATATTATTCAGCATTCACTGCCATATTGAAGAACTGACAACACATAGCAATCCAGTACTCTCTAATGGTAATTGTAAGTTCGTAAACTTGTCCGATCAAAAACGCACTGATGATCAAACAGAATTCTTGCTCGAATTGTCACCTCAACCGACTAGATTACAACAAAAAAGTAGATTATCCAGGCAGTAATGAAATTGTCCTTTGTACCGAAGGAATTTTTCAAGATCATCCTATTATTAAATAATTGGTCTTTAGATCAGTAAGAGCCACGTTTGCAATTTTTTGTTCAAGTTGGTAATTTTATTCAAAGAATCATGATGTCTGTTTTGACAGAATAGGTGTCAACAATAGTGGGAAGGCATATAATTGGTCAGTATTTTTTAGACATTTATGTCACCATTCTTGGGTATAAGTAGCGTATGTTCTTTTGGTTATCCATGCCGGAATTCTAGTAGGAACTTTTTTTTAAGTTCATTGACTAGTTTTTTTTAATCCATTAGGCTATAATCCATCAATAGTCTAATGGATTAAAGTGTTGAGATATCCCTAAGCATTGTTAACGAAAGGTGAATAATCAAAAACTGTAGGTTAAGTAAAAGATTCAGTTTGAAATTCCATGAACGTTACTTAGATCTGCAAAAGATCGGAGTGTACAACAGCGCAAACATTAAGATAGAAACAAAAAGATGAGCAGTAGAGATCGCATATGAATAATATAAGTAATGATAAGAGAAGAATTTCGTTTAGATATTGTTTAGCGGCATATCAACACCTCTATGGGTTATTTAATGGCGAAATCTAAATATTTTGAACGCAATTGCTTGTCTTCAACTACAGATAAAATGTATTGTTGATTGTATTACTATAAATATATTACATGTCATTTGGATTGTTGGTTATTTTACTATAATAATGCATTTTTATACTTTCGCAGTGTTTTATTTTTGTTGGGGGTCCATTATCCATAGCTGTGACCCCCTAAAAGGTGCTCCCACCCCGGGTTAAGGTGGACACGGGAACCACTGCAAATAAGGAGTAGTTCCATGCTCCTTAAAACTTCCAAGTTTTGTATTTTATATTATCATGCAGATTGATCTCCTCGGGGCCCTAAATACATTGGATATATATATATATATATATATATATATATATATATATATGTGTGTGTGTGTGTGTGTGTGTGTGTGTGTGTGTGTGTGTGTGTGCGTGTTTTGTTCCAAGTTTTGTATGTTATATTATCATGAAGATTGATCTCCCCGGGGCTCTAAATAGATTGGATATATATATATATATATGCGTGTGTGTGTGTGTGTGTGTGTAAATAAATAAAGAAGACCTCCCCGGTACCTTAAAAACATTGGAGATAGATAGATAGATAGATATGGAATTCTTTAAAGAAAGAAAAGGATTTTTATTAATCCGACAGATTTGTTTATCTTTTTTTTCAATGGATACTCGTATTAAAATAGACGCTCTATTTATTGGATTCGGACCGGTTGACGAAAATAACAAAATGTTGTTTAATAAGTAAATGCAGCGTCTACCCAAATACTAGTACCCGATAAAAATAACGTTTAAAGTGATAATCTTTTGGATTAATCAATATCCATTTTTTTTCTTTAGAATAATTCGCTTTGTTTACTTTTAGATACGAAACTGTGCAACTAGATTGATTTCGGGTGATCTATGGCGAGGGGCACAGTTCAGCTAAAAATTCTGTGTAGCTTAGTTGGTTAGAGAATGACGAGTCTAAGAGTAGCTTCCTTCTACACAGCGGAATGCAGGTTCGAATCCTGCTACAATAAGATTTCTTGAACAATCAGCCAGTTTGACAAAAATGAATAAATATAATGTTTAATAAATAAGCGGAGCGTCTCCACAAATAAGAGTATCCACTAAAAACACATAAACCCACACACACATATAGTTCCTAATATATATATATATATATATATATATATATATATATATATATATATATATTAAATCTCAAAAAGGAAGAATATTTAGGTAAAATCCCCAAAACCAGATCCTGTTAATATTAATTTTATCAATAATAAAAATGATCCAGGTTGAGGGCTAGATGAAAATAGTATTATCTATTTAGAGAGCCAGATATGTATATTATATCAATAGATTTCGAAATTTGCATTCCGTTGAATAGCAATTTCAGCGAGAAAATTCTCGCTTCATCAGCAACGATTAAAGACAAAAATTTATTCATTTAAATATGATAAAAAATGTTTTATTGATATAATATATATATATATATATATATATATATATATATATATGTGGGGGGGGGGGAATAAATAAAGAAGACTAGAGGAAAAATATATTTTTCTCGCCTACGCGTTTTGTCCCGTGACAGTCTTTATCAAGATAAGGAGTTGAAATGGATATTATTTTAAATAAGGTATGTATATAGAGAAGTATTGTTGGCTATTAAAAAAAAAAAAAGACAAAAACAAAAAACAAAAACAAAAAACAAAAAACAAAAAACAAAAAAAAACAAAAAACAAAAGACAAAAACAAAAAAAAACAAAAAACAAAAAACAAAAACAAAAAACAAAAACAAAAAAAAGACAAAAACAAAAACAAAAAACAAAAACAAAAAACAAAAACAAAAAAAAGACAAAAACAAAAACAAAAAACAAAAAACATAAAACAAAAACAAAAACAAAAAACAAAAAACAAAAGACAAAAACAAAAACAAAAAACAAAAAACAAAAACAAAAAACAAAAACAAAAACAAAAAACAAAAAAAAGACAAAAACAAAAACAAAAAACAAAAACAAAAAACAAAAACAAAACACAAAAACAAAAAACAAAAAACAAAAGACAAAAACAAAAACAAAAAACAAAAAACAAAAAACAAAAACAAAAAACAAAAACAAAAACCAAAAAAAACAAAAAAAAAACAAAAAACAAAAACAAAAAACAAAAACAAAAAACGTATCGATTAACACAGAAGTGAGCTCATAAATAATAATTTAACAACTGCACTGATTATACATAGAAATAAATTCGACCACAATTTCAACCTAAAATCACCATATTCTTCAAAAAAGAATACAATTTACTCAGAAGGAAATTTCTCGAGAACGCTGTCATCAAATATTATGAAAATATTAATCTATGTCACTGTTTTTTTCCAATCTCACCCTTGTTATTATAAACAATATTTTCCCAGACCAATATACACCGCAAAAATATTTTTAAAATCCAAAGAAAAATATTAATTTCCATCTCTTTTTAACATCTCCTAGCATAATATTATACTTTTTTTTTAATCATTTCACCCCGAGCAAGGCGGAAACGCCACTGATGTGCAGGGGGTTACATAAATGTAAAAAGATTAATTAGAAAAGAGTGAGGAGTACAAACTAGTTAGAAAGGAACAATAGAAAGCTGAGAAAGCAGGTGCGATGACAGATACATAGGTGGAGAGAAAGGGCAGGTTATACAGGGGTGGGGAGAGAGCTATAGTTCATTGGTTAGTAGATGAGTATTGACATTGCATTTAAATTTCTGGAGGTTGTAGCCGTCAGGAAAGCAAGAATACGGGAGCGAGTTCCACAGGCGGGAAGTGCGAGAGAAGAAGCTGCAGGAGTAGAATTGTCGTCTGCATTTGGCTAACCTGATTGTGAATGGGTGAGACCCAGTTGTCAGTCTGATTGCACGAGTAAACACCTGTTGAGGAGGCATCAGTGACTTAAGTTCGTCTGAGCAGAAGCCATGAAAGTATTTATAGAACAGACAAAGGGAGGCCACATTTCGACGATATTGAAGTGGCTGCACTCGAGCCGCCAGATATTTTCTTTAAATATAAACTAGGACGTTTTTTAAATATTTGATATTTTTAATTAATCTTATGAATATTTATTAGCGTTCTTTCTTTTTTCTAACAGCCAACAATATTTCTTTATATATAAGATCACATGTAGGCATGTACGCCGATGATACCACAGTATACGCTCGCCTCGATCAAAAATCTGCTCTTGATGTCAAGGTGAACCTCGCGGCTGAGCTTGCAAAGGACCTCCAATCCGTGGTGGATTGGGGTAGGAAATCGCTCGTAAAATTCAATTCTTCCAAAACGAAGCTGCTGTCAATTAACCACCACAGACGACCGCACCTCCCTCCCATTAGCATGGAACAGGCATGCCTCCCAGAGAGTAAAACACTACGCCTGCTTGGCCTGACACTCTCAGCGGACCTCAAGTAGAATGACTACGTCGAATCCATTGCTAAATCCGCTACTATGAAAGTTGGCTCTCTGTGCAGGGCCCGGAAATTCTTTCCGCCTGAATCTATCCTGCACTTATACAAATCTACCATCCGCCCGTGTTTTGAATACTGTTGCCACATCTGGTCGGGTGCCCCTACTATTCTCCTCGGGCTTCTTGACAAAATACAGCGAAGAATCTGTAACGTGATTGATGCCGACTTTGCTGACCGCCTGCAGTCACTCTCCCACCGTCGTGACGTGGCTTCCCTGTGCCTCTTCTATAAATACTTTCATGGCTTCTGCTCTGATGAACTTAAATCACTGGTGCCCCCTAGGTGTGTGTTCGCACGAGATACTAGATTGGCAACTAGGTCCCACCCTTTTACAGTGAAACCGATGAAATGTAACCGCAATTTCTACTCCAACAGCTTCTTTTCTCGCACTTCCCGCCTGTGGAATTCTCTTCCGCATGCTTGCTTCCCCGACGGCTATAACCTCCAGGAGTTTAAATATAAGGTCAATAGACACCTCCTAACACACTAACCCTCCCATTCTCTCCAACTCTCCCCCTATGTACATCCTAACTCGTCTATCGCCCTGTGTAACCCCCTGCGCTGTAGTGGCAGTGGAATGCCTTGCTTGGGGTGTTATGATAAAAAAAATACCTTATTTAGAATAAAATGCATGTTAACATCTTTGCTTTGACGAAACGCGATGGCGAGAAAAATACAGTTTTACTCCTGTCTGTATTTATTTTCATACTGCTTTTTCTCAGATTATAACTGACTATACTTTTGCATATATATAAAGATATCGGAAAGTAAAAAGTTGAAGAAACAAAAAACGCATGACTGGATAAAAGGCCTACGATGACAATAGAATTGGTTATATTACAAAAAACGAAGAAAAGCGATAATTACAATGATTATAATAGATAAAATGATGTGGAATGAAATAAAGGCTACTAAAATGCTATCGTAAAGAAAGCTGCTTGTCGCTTTTGTTTTCGCTTTTGTGTTCGAATTCTTTTCACTTTTCCTAATGTAATAGGCTTTTCAAGACCAAAGACGATCAGGACAAATAACTACATTTGCTACTGCAGGCACTATGCAAAACAATCACTTTAAAGCAATCAAGAAAAACGACGCTGTTTCAAATCCTACCAGAAGATGCATTTTCTTAATTATTCCCTTAAAATACACAGGACGTAAGGCGAAATGTACAGCGTTTACAAAACTGGATGTTCTACACAAATGTGCATATCTTATAAATGTAACGTTGAAAATGATATCTATTTATAATAATATATATTATTTGAAACGTTATATTCAATGGGTATATAATATTTGAAGTAATATATATATATATATATATATAGTAAAAAACTTTTCTGTTACACCCAATGGTGCGTAGGGTAGCATTTTTGCTGTTTCCGTAACAAACTGTTTTTTTTATGGGGCAGGGTTGTTAGCTCTGCACCCAACCCCAAACCTGGAGGAAGGTGATTTTCTGAACGTAGCTTAGACGTGACACATGGCCGAAAGTAAGGGGGTACTCAGTGAGGATCGAACTCACTTATAATGATTCTAACGAGACGAGCTTGCCAACCATTACACCACATATATGTGTGTGTGTGTGTGTGTGTATATATATATATATATATATATATATATGTGTGTGTGTGTGTGTGTGTGTGTGTGTGTGGATCTTTGTCGCAAATTTGTTGTGGAGTTGTGGCGAAACTTCGTCGCAAATTTGTAGTAACGGTTTGTGCCGGAACTAAAATAAGGAACAAGAAGGTAGGTTTAAAACAGTGTATTTGTATAACAAGAAACAAGATATTCAAATGAAGTAATATAGAAACAACGGTAGTATTACGCTGCTTATTAACTGACTAGTAGCTGTCCTTAACTGCCTTCGAATATCTACAATATATATATATATATATATATTACTCATCCACATAGAAGTCTGTTTCGCTGTATCACAGCTCATCAGTGTGGCTAGACACATCTACTTTATTCTGGACGGTATCGAAACTCGACCGATTTGGTGTCATTCGGAGTCGCTACCCTCTAAGCTATAGGCGCATGGAATCAGAGATGGGACATTTTAACGTGTTGCATATAAGCAGTATATACACACGCCAGTCACCGAATGAACTTAATTCATTTCTGAAGAGTCATGCTTATATCGAAGAAGTGGAAACTGTTTTTAAAATTTTCTTCTCTAAATAGCTCAATTGTAATGAGAGCATAACATATTAGTCATCCACATACAAGCCTGTTTCGCTGTATCACAACTCATCAGTGTGGCTAGACACATCTACTTGATTCTCGCTGGGATCATATGTGTGTGTGTGTGTGTGTGTGTGTGTGTGTGTGTGTGTGTGTGTGTGTGTGTGTAAATATCGGAGATAAGTAAGCAGGGGTTAAAACCTGAACTGACAACAAATATTAACTATGAAAAATATTAAAGGAAATGAATGAATTTGAAACATTTCAGTAACAGCATTAAAATACATGCTTATAATGATACATCCTGAGAATTAATTAATGTTTGAATGAAAGAATAGAAATCAAAGAAGTAAAAGAACGAAAGAAAAATGGATAAGAAGGAATAAACGTGGATAAAAATATCGAAATAATGCGGAGAAATAGAGAGAGAGAGAGTTATAGGGAAATATCGAGAAATTGTAGAGAAATGCAGAGGTAAATGCAGAAAATATATAGAAAAATAGTATTGAAAGACAATGATAAGTATAGGGAAAATGCAGAGAAAAACACAGAGAAAACGTGGAGAAATACAGAGGAAATTTAAAGAAAAAAATAGGAAATGTGGAAAAACAAGAAAAAAAACAGAGGAAAATTTAGAGAAAATATAGAAAAATTCTAGAGAAATACAATGAGAAATATAGACATAATTAAAGAATAAATGCTAGAGAAATTCACACACACACACACACACACACACATACACACACACACACACACACACATATATATATATATATCCTGGGTAAAAAGCAATCGGCTGTCTAACCGTACTGATGAGCTGTGATACAGCGAAACAGATCTGTCTGCGGATATATATATATATATATATATATATATATATATATATATATGTGTGTGTTTTACAAGGGTGTTCACTTTGTGCAAGGCTCAGGGCCACTTGAGGTACAGGGTTATAGTTTAAAAAAACAGCTTACACTTGAACTGATTAAAATTGTAGTGATTGAGGAAACAATCTCTTGCTAGTTGGTTTCACAAGGCAGTGGTTCGTGGAAGTTTCTTGAGTGGAATTTATATCTCACCAGAAGAAAATGAAAAGGATAAAAGTGGTTCCTTTCAATGTGTTTTGCATGGCGGGTTTTAACCTTAAAGGTTAATTTGAAGATTAAAAAACCCTCGTCTATATAAGAAAGCAGTTCTCCATTTTCGGCCTGATCTGGCTTTTGTAAAGGTAAAGGATAGCGGAAGAAATGAGGTACTTGCTAGAGTAGTAAAGGGAACCAACA
Source organism: Ascarosepion bandense (assembly GCA_037127315.1). Taxonomy (NCBI): domain Eukaryota; kingdom Metazoa; phylum Mollusca; class Cephalopoda; order Sepiida; family Sepiidae; genus Ascarosepion; species Ascarosepion bandense. Next base: position 2,516,866 of record JBBBDQ010000744.1, on the reverse strand, counting down.
ATTTTCCCAGAATCGTTAACGATGTAGGAGTTCTACTTGAGATATGGGTTGAGTTTAATCCCAACAGACGCTCAAGGTACAAGGCCTTCTTAAGGGAATATCCGTTCATCACGAGTGGTCCTATCAACGATGGTGGAAGGTCAGTAGTTTTGTTTATGAGGCACTGTATGTGAGCAGCTAGTTTTTCCTTGCTAAAGCTAGGTCAAAGGAGAGATCAGTTGCTAATATCTGGACAGGCTATCGAGATTTTTTGAGGTGCACCCATTAGTGATGTAGCATCAGCATATACAGGGAGTTGACAAAATAATGCAAACACTTAGTACTATAATAGCTTAATTTGGAAAATTTGATTTAACTGTCAAAAGCTCGTCTATTTTCATGTTGGTTCGTTGAATATTAATAGTCCTTTTTTTTTTTTTGCTAAAACTCTTTTTTTTTACAGACATTATTTGAATAAGTTTATTAAAATCAACAGTTAGGAATATTTAAAAATCTTAAGTGATCAACTTCCTATAGTTCAAAAACTGTTTCTGAAAGGAAATGCCATACTTCAGGATGATAAATCACCCATTCATACTGCTAAAACTGTAGCTGAATGGTATGAGAAACATTCTAATAAAGTAGAACATCTTATCTGGCCACAACAGTTACCAAACCTCAGCATTATGGAATATTTATGGTTCATTTTAGAAAAACAAGTGAGGAGTCGATATCCTCCATCATCGTCATTGAAAGAATTGGAAACTTTTTTAGCTGAAGAATGCAGAAAAGTTCCTTTGGAAACAATTCAAGCTTTTTACGAGTCGATCTCATGCAGAATTCAAGCTGTAATTACTGCCAAATATGGTCCTACCCCAATACTGAAAGAAGTTGGCTTGAAGTTTCAATGAGTTTCCATTATTTTAAAAATCGGGCATACATCTGACACCTTCAAAGACACATTCAGGTAGCGGTTAAACAATTTCGTTGGGATTGTGGATAATTCCGTGTTAATATTCTTAAGAACATCCACTGAAAGTTTGTCTAGACCTTCTTAAGGTGAAGAGTTTTGAGAGTTCCCGAGCTGTAAAGTGAATATTACTGAGGTTGTGCTCAGTCAGACGTGGGAATTCGGGAAGTGGGTGATCTTTGTCATTTAACGCAAAACTCAAGGCAAACATTGAGACGAAGAGCTTCACCCTGTTTGACAAGTATGAGATGGCCATGTGGCCATTTATAATTGTAGGCACTGATTGCATTGACTATATTCAGAATTTGGTTAGAGACCTTCCAGAACTCTCGGGATACAATTTGTTTGTTTACAACTTTGGTATTAGACAATTCAAGCATTGCGGATAGTTACGAATGAAGCAAGTATCCTACTACATCACGCCCTGTGATAGGACTTTGTAGTTGTGGTTACGTTGGGCTATGGCCGCAGAATATTCGGGGGCAGACCATATCTGGCTGTTCGGTTCTGCTGGAATTTTTCCTAGGATACAAACTCTCTATTCCAGTAAAAATCCATGCTGATACGTAGGTAGTATTTTTTTAATCGGTGGTGGAGGTGGTGGGGGGTTTATGTGTTTGAAAAAGTATGCGTCAGAATTATCCCACTCGTAGGATCTGAAGTTGTCTTAGTCTGCTTGCATGCACAGAGAAAATCTTTCTGTGGAATGGTCTATCTAGGGATACCTTACATTTGACATCAACTTTGACACGGACCAGGATATAATCTGAAGCACCCAGGGTTTTTTAAACGTCTGCGACGCATTTTTGAAGGGTTGAATATAAAAAATTAACCAAGCGGTCGCATTGGAAACGGCGGTGGATTCTTCAATGATTTGTGTTAGATCATAGGCAGTGGAGAATATTCTGAAAAAGATCTGCCTTCTTCAGTTTTGGTCAAGTGGACTAAGCACTCGTTGTGGAGAATAATGAAGTCACCATAATTACGCTAAGGATGTTGTCAATAATCTCAACTTTTTTTTTTTTTTTTTTTTTTTTACTATTCGGTCGAACACCGCAATCTCATCATCCTGGGATCAATAGAAGGAGAACTGAGCTTGAGTTTTGTTTAATGGCATATCAACACCTCTGTGGGTTATTTAATGCCAAAAAGGTAAGGTTTTGAGGTAATTTTGTTTAATGTTATAAACATAGAAAGTTGATTTAGTCAGATTTTAATGAGAACTTAATATTTTTAATTCTTTTTTATTTTAGAAAACTGAAAATGACTTCTAGCTTTGTATTAAAAATGTTTTGCTGGGAATAATTTTTTTTTTCAAAAATGTGTTATGGTTATAATTTTTTCTTCAAAATTGTATTGTTGGTAATATTGTCCCTTCAAAAATGTATGTTTTTCTACAAATCTATTTTTATGTATATTTCTATAAAAGTGTATTTTTATACTTTCATAGTGTTTTGACCCCAGATTGGAGGTTAACTACTTGCCCATAGTTAGGGCCCTAACAGGTGTTACCACTCCGGGTCAGAGTGGACCTGGGAGCAACAACAATTAAGAGGTGATTCCATGCTCCTCACAATCTCCCAATCGGAGGCCTTGCTGCTGGATGCAGTTTACAGTCATGTCCAGAACCAATAGAAGGAGAAAATGAAGGTGGTACTGGATAGGTGGCACACGGAAGCACATATACGAGATATCATGATTCTCATTTTGAGGCCCTCTGTCATAAGAAAACCTATCCTTAACACAGACAGCAAGTTCCTGGCTGTGGCGTTTTCGAGGGTCCTGTCTCATTATTAGAGATGAGTATACTGAGACCTTGAGCTCCTGCAGTGGAATAGATCTGTAGAAAAGTACAGTAAAAAATATTGAGAAGATATAGAAAATTGGAGAGAAATACAGAGAGAGAGAGAGAGAGAGAGAGAGAGAGAGGGGGAGAGAGAGGGAGAGAAATATTAAAAAAAGTTGTAGTGAATTAAAGAGTGATATAGAGAAAATATTGAGAAGATGGCCACGTGGCCATTTATAATTGTAGGCATTTATAATTGTAGAAAATTGGAGAGAAATACAGAGAGAGAGAGAGAGAGAGAGAGAGAGAGAGAGAGAGGGAGGGAGGGAGGGAGGGAGGGAGGGATATAAAAAAAGTTGTAGTGAATTAAAGAGTGATATAGAGAAAATATTGAGAAGATATAGAAAATTGGAGAGAGAGAAATACAGAGAGAGAGAGAGAGAGAGAGGGGGGGAGGGAAAGAAATATAAAAAAAGTTGTAGTGAATTAAAGTGATATAGAGAAAATATAGAAAGATTATAGAGAAATACAGAGAAATGTAACAAACATATATAAAATGGTGTAGAAAAATACATAGAAAATATAGAAAAATTGTAAGAAAATACAGAAAAATATAAAGAAATGCATAAACAAATCATAGAAAAATATAGGAAAATGGTAGCGAAATACATAAGGATATATAGAGAACAAAAAATCGTTGAGACAAAGATAGATGAAACATAGTAAATTGTAGAAATGCAGTTAGAAATATAAAGAAAAATATTGAGAAAATGTAGAGAAATGAAGAATTTAATATCGAAAAATAATATTGAAATTTTGTAGTGAAATATAGTGTATGGCATTTTTTAATTATAATACACGAAAGATTATCCGTGAGTATGAATGGATTTTATTAAAAATAAGCAGACACAATGTATGCAATTTATTTAATCTGACATGTTTAAAATATAGAGTAATATAGATAATATTAGAAACATGTGAAGGGACGTATAGATTAAAATAAAAAAAAATTAAGAGTAACAGAGAGCATTATATATAGAGATCATATAGAAAATTTTAGAGAAATACAGAAACATACAGAGAAAAATATAGAAAAAAATCTAAAAATATGCAGAGGAAAATATAGAAAATTGTAAAGAAATGCAGAGATGAATGTAGAGAAAGTATTGACAACTGTAGAGAAATATAGAAAAAATGTAGAGAAGTTGCAAAGAAATATTAATCAATATAGAAAATAATGTTGGTTGTTTTGTGGCACATCAACCTCGGCGGGTCATTTATTGCCAACTAAATTTTTATTTATTTATTGCTGGTAATACATTTTCCTTCGACAATTTATTGTTGTTTTTATATAAGTTTTGTGTCTAGTAATACTTTCATTGGGATTTATTTTTAATGGCAGGGTCCCCTAGTCCTACCCTTGTTATTTAACCCATAACTGGAGGGAAGGGACGGATTAATACTTTTCCCAAGGGTACCGGTGCTTAAGTAAATGCAGGGTATTCAACTGGAATGCAAACTCGGCTCACCAATTCCTCTTTCCGAGCCGATATCCACTGCACCACAACGCACATCCGTCACAAAACGCTTACAGAACCTGGTATTTCCAAGTGGTTACCCATCTAAATAAATACTGACTAGGCTCAACGTTGCTTAACTTCGGTGATCGAGCGAGAACCGGTGTATTCAACGGGATAGGTCGTAAGCCCATAAAATGATGTAATATAATGGTAAAAATTACTGAAAAATACAGAAAAATTTTGGTGAAATATAGAAAACATATAGTCAAATGGAGAAAAAATATAGAGAAAAATATCTGAAAACTGCTGAGAAATACCGATAGATATATAGGAAAATTGCAAAGAAATTGAGAAAAAATGCACAAAAAATATAGTAAAACTTTAGAGAAATAATGAGAAAACTATAAGGAAAATATAGACAAATCGTACAGAAATACTGTGTGAAAAATTCAGCAAAATGCCGAGAAAATGTAAGGAAATATAGATAAAAACATAGAAAATTATAGAGAAATATAGAGAGAATGTAGAAAATTGTAGGTATAATAAATGAAAAATAGAAGGTTGGTAAGAAATAATATAGAATTCTTTTGAATTTAAAGAACTGGGAATCGATGAAAGAAGAAAATAGAAAAAGAGAAAGAAAAAGATGATTTCAATGAAAGAATGAAAGGAATCACTTTAGATATAGATGAAAGAACGAATAAGAACAAAAAGTAAATTGAAATTAATGGGGAAAAATAGCAAGAAATAAGAAAAAGAAAAGAAATAATCTGAAATAAATAAGAAAAATAAAACTGAAGAAAATGAATGAAATTTTTAAAAAATGAAGAACTGGAATATAAAGAAAGAAAAAGGAAGGAAAATAAAGAAAGAGAAAAAAAGCGACTGGAAAGAAATAAGAAAGGAAAAGTGAGGAGATACAGGAGAGAAAAGAAACTTAAAAAATATCAGTAGCTCCAATAAATAAATAAATAAATAAATAAAGAACGAGAGAGGAAAGTAAGAGGGGAAGTGTAAGAGAGAAACATTGAACAGTAAAAACTAAATAAACAAAGAAAGTAAGAAAATAGACGAAGACAGAAGTAAAGTTGAATCAAGAAAGCTTTACAACGAGAAAGAAATAAAGAAAACAAATAAACAACGATAAGAGAAAAACATCATGAAACAGAGAGAAAAGAAAAAAAATGATAAAATAGAAGAGAGAAATTTCAACAGCAACAAGAAAGAAAATCAGTGAGAGAAAAATAAAATAACTGAAATAAGAAAAAATAAAAATAAAAGAAAAATATGCAATGTATAATGAACGAACATTCGAAGCAAAAAAAAAAAATGTAAAAATACGGGAATGCGAACGATTATGTCCGATTAAGACGCGCCAAATTTGTCCCGTGAGTTAATGGGTTTTTCTCCTTTTTCTTTACAATTTTTAAGAAAATCTCTGAAGAAAAATTGTTCCCGCCTCGGAAATTCGCGCCTCTTCCTTTTCAGCTTGAACGGATTACACACCTCCTTGTTTACACCTCCTTATCATCTGTTATTCTGCCGAAAAATCACCAAGCGGAATTTAAGACTCAGTTTTATGAATGACGATCGGTGATAGATGACAAAAACTCCGTTCTCGGCAAGGCAGGCAAAGAAAATGTTAGTACAATTAAAGTGTTTGGCGTTCATTTTAAATAAATGAAGTTACCGAAAGTATCAGAGATTATCAGAGTCTATTCAAGCAGCATTCTACCAAATCATTGTCAAAATTGCTCAAATTAAATTAAAATACAAGTTTTAACAAGAGAAGAAAAGTTTTCTTTGACAGTGTCTCTTAATTTCGTAGGTGTTTGCGTGAAAGACGGATAAAGGAAAAGATAAAATGTTGTGCGAATTAGGTAATGGAGATTTTGTAACTATGAATGAACGAATTAACACTCTACATCGTTTACTGTTAGGGAACAATTGTGTAGCGCCAAACTCCGAAAGGTAGTTGACGTTTTCTGACGTTTTCCGTTTTGCATGGAATTTTCATGGATGAACCTATTTGAAGATCCACACAACCTCCCCCCCCACACACATATATATATATATATATATATATATATATATTGACTGATTGATTGATTGATTGATTACTTAGTTTCTGGTCATAATAAGATTAGACCAATGCCCATTGGTATTAAAAAGCGTTCAATACTATTATATTGTAGAACTTCTGAATATTTTCCATTTGTAAACGAGTTATTACGCAACCTAGGTTTCTATCATGAGTGGTGTCTTCAGGCGATTTTCAGCTTGAAAATCGCCTGAAGACACCACTCATGATAGAAACCTAGGTTGCGTAATAACTCGTTTACAAATGAATATATATATATATATATATATATATATATATGTGTGTGTGTGTGTGTGTGTGTGTGTGTGTGTGTGTGTGTGTGTGTTAATAAAGACCGACAAGGGAGATTTTTTATTAATTTTTGATTTCATTTTTCTAGTATTCTTACATGTTTCCTTTTGCTTGAGATAAAGAATGTTAAAAATGTTCTATATTTCTTTACATTCTGAGGGCTTTCAGTCACTTCTCCGGCCATTTTCAAGGGTTTTGTTTTTATTCTTTTGACTGTAACGTAATTTTTCTGTTTTTGAAAATTAGCATTCTTTAAAAGCAATCAAGTGAAACGCTAATGACCAGTGAAGTAGCTGAAAACACATGGAAATAAAAAATATGGAACATTTTTACATTCCTCTCCAGCAAAAAGGAAACATAAAAGAATGCAGGAAAAGTAAATATAAAATTAATTAAATCTTTCTTGTCGGTCGTTTATATATATATATATATATTATGCTCTCATTACGATTGAGCTCTCTAGAGAAGAAAATTTCAAAACAGTTTCCACTTCTGCGATATATGCATTACTCTCCAGGAGTGAATTGAGTTCTTTCGGTGACTAGCGTGCGTATACACTGCTTTTATACAACACGATAAAATTTCCCTTCTCTGATTAGTGGGGTAGCGACCCCGACTGATCAAAATCCATCGTGTTTCGATCCCGGGCAGAAGCAAAATAGGCTAGTATGTGGATGGGTAATATATATATATATATATATATATATATATATATATATATATATATATATATATATTGTCAATTTAAATGAGCAGATTCATGCCGACTTCGAAGTTTTGAGAGGACAGTGTTATGATACCCTCACGCGTCAGGGCTATTTACTCTATCTCCACCTTGATATCGAGCACGTTACGATAAAATCCTGTTTGCCATAAAAAAGAAATTATCAGTAAAACCACAGAGAAAACAACAACCTTGGAACTAAACTATCATATTAAAACTATATATATATATATATATATATATATATATATATATATATATATATTAAAAAAGGATTAATTCAAAGATGTTGAATGGCCATTTCGATATGAAGATCCCCGCGGGGGATAACACATCACCTCAGCAACAGAAAAATCTATTTGCTCTGTAATATTTTATTACATGGAGCTCTCTTCCTGTATAATTTTTTAATATTAAAATAAAATTTTTAATATTAATTAGGATCGGGTTTTTGGAATTTACCTTCCTGCTTTTTTTCCCTTGGATTGAAGTATCTGAATTAAAATATATATATATATATATATATATATATATATATATATATATATAACTACTGGCGTATGCTTACATGATATATTACACACTAAAAGTCTGCCTCCTTCTACCGAGACCCCATAGTTCAGAGGTAGAATCGCCAATTCGGTCGGATTTTAATCCTAAGTAAAAGCAATCGGATGTCTACCCGTACTGATGAGCTGTGATACATCGAAAGAGATCTGTCTGCGGATGATTATATATAAACATATATATATAAAGTTAAAAAATATGGTGCACCCAGCAAAAACTGAGCTCGTTATTTAGTTGTAATTAATCTAGCGAGATACGCTTGTTAACTATTACATAAAAGTGTCCAAGTGTAGTTTAGTTGTGGCACAAGGCTGAAAGTAAGGCACTGCCCAGTGAGGATCGATTTAATTACTCAGTCATAACTGACGTGATGAAATAGTATTGCTAACCACTACATTACGTTTAAGTGCTCCTTGTGTGTGTGTGTGTGTGTGTGTGTGTGTGTGTGTGTGTGTGTGTGTGTGTGTGTGTGTGTGTGTGTTTATAGACAGTGTGCATCTAAAATATTTTCCCCCCGCTAAAGCAAGGACAAACGTCCTCATAAACACATGTCAGAAAATCCTTCATTTTAAGTTATAATGGTTAAAGAAAGCTTAGGATAAACGAGGCTGTGTTGGCATGTAGACTAGGCTAATTTTTGTCATTCGTGTACATTTGCAGCTAGTCCCTCTTCAACATTTAACATGCGTAGTTAACTGAGAAGTGATCCCTTTAACAAATGATATTCACGTCGTGAACAGGCAGTTATGATTTTTACATACGGTTGTTCGAATGGTTATGAACACGAGGCTGCACAGCTGTATCAGATTGAGTTTCCATACCGAATACAGCTGAGTCATTCAACTTTTGCTGCTGTTTATCGTCGCGTTGCTGAGGCAGGATCCGTGGCACCACAAATTATGAATCTAGAAAGACCGAAACGTACGCCTGACCACGGGGAACACATAATATCCCGGTATCATCACACGTCAAGTGACCCTAGCACGTCATACATAACATAGTATCACATGGAGGAAATTTCTACAGAAGAGACAACATTTGAAAGAGATGGAATAAAAAACTTATACAACTATCATTTGTGGTCGGATCACAATCCCTTTGTTAGAATATTAGCTAGACAATCAGCATCAGTTTACGGTTAATGTGTGGACTAGAATTTTAAGTAACTGATGGAACTATATGTACTCCGAGCACGTATTACAGGAGTTATCTATAGGACCTTTATTTCGAACACACTTCCAGACCTGCTAGAGGATGTACCCCTGCTAATAGGATGACGTATGTGGTTCATACATAATGGGGCTCAAGCAAATTTTAGTCACATTGTTCGCGATTCACTGTCTGACTTCTGCCATGAGAGATGGATAGTTAGGAGAGGACTGGTTCCGCGGCCTGCACGTTCTTCCGGCCTTAATCCTTTGGCTTTTT
>JBBBDQ010000744.1:2497500-2502500 GCA_037127315.1 Ascarosepion bandense | reverse complement strand
ACAAGCGGCCCCAGTCAGCTTTCAATCTCTTTCTTTACTTGTTCTCCTCGGACCGACCTTCCCACAGTCTACCCTCATGGAACCAATTTCTTACACATTTCCTATTGTTTTCGTTTTGCTTTCTATCTCTCAATCTTCTTTGGATATTTTTTCTCTTATCTTTATATCTTTGCCTCCTCGGCTTCCCTCACATCGACCCGTCCTAATCATTTTAGTGACAATATCCGACGCACTCACTTCCTTTCCCTCTAGTGTGGGATCCGATGTATCCCGATCCAAGTTGCTCTCAGTCCATGTTTTCTTTTATCCTTGAGAATTGAAGCCATAGATTTTTTTCTTTCTTTTTAATATTTTTCTTTTTTCCTCTTCTCATTTTCGTAATTTCTACTATACTTTATTCCTTTTCTGACTCCTTTCACATGACCAATTTCTTTCTTTCTTTCTTTCTTTCTTTCTTTCTTTCTTTCTTTCTTTCTGTTACTACTATTTTTCTCATGTCCATAATTTGAACTATATTTTTCTCCCGATTTACGACTATAATTTTTCTTTCTTTCTTTCTTTCTTTCTTTCTTTCTTTCTTTCTTTCTTTCTTTCTTTCTTTCTGTTCCTTCTGTTTTCTCATGTCCATAATTTGAGCTATATTTTTCTCCCGACTTACGACTATAATCTTTCTTTCTTTCTTTTTTTCTTTTTGTTCCTTCTGTTTTTCTCATGTCCATAATTTGAGCTATATTTTTCTCCCGACTTACGACTATAATTTTTCTTTCTTTCTTTCTTTCTTTCTTTCTGTTACTACTATTTTTCTCATGTCCATAATTTGAGCAATATTTTTCTCCCTACTTACAACTATAATCTTTCTTTCTTTCTTTCTTTCTTTCTTTCTTTCTTTCTTTCTGTTCCTTCTGTTTTTCTCATGTCCATAATTTGAGTTATATTTTTCTCCCAACTTACGACTATAATCTTTCTTTCTTTCTTTCTTTTTTCTTTTTGTTCCGTCTGTTTTTCTCATGTCCATAATTTGAGCTATATTTTTCTCCCGACTTACGACTATAATCTTTCTTTCTTTCTTTCTTTTTTTCTTTTTGTTCCTTCTGTTTTTCTCATGTCCATAATTCGAGCTATATTTTTCTCCCGACTTACGACTATAATTTTTCTTTCTTTCTTTCTTTCTTTCTTTCTTTCTTTCTTTCTTTCTTTCTGTTCCTTCTGTTTTTCTTATGTCCATAATTTGAACTATATTTTTCTCCCGATTTACGACTATAATTTTTCTTTCTTTCTTTCTTTCTTTCTTTCTTTCTTTCTTTCTTTCTTTCTTTCTTTCTTTCAGTTCCTTCTGATTTTCTCATGTCCATAATTTGAGCTATATTTTTCTCCCGACTTACGACTATAATCTTTCTTTCTTTTTTTTTTTGTTTCTTCTGTTTTTCTCATGTCCATAATTTGAGCTATATTTTTCTCCCGACTTACGGCTATAATTTTTCTTTCTTTCTTTCTTTCTTTCTTTCTTTCTTTCTTTCTTTCTTTCTTTCTTTCTTTCTTTGTTACTACTATTTTTCTCATGTCCATAATTTGAGCAATATTTTTCTCCCTACTTACGACTATAATCTTTCTTTCTTTCTTTCTTTCTTTCTTTCTTTCTTTCTTTCTTTCTTTCTTTGTTCCTTCTGTTTTTCTCATGTCCATAATTTGAGCTATATTTTTCTCCCTACTTACGACTATAATCTTTCTTTCTTTCTTTCTTTCTTTCTTTTTGTTCCTTCTGTTTTTCTCATGTCCATAATTTGAGCTATATTTTTCTCCCGACTTACGACTATAATTTTTCTTTCTTTCTTTCTTTCTTTCTTTCTTTCTTTCTTTCTTTCTTTCTTTCTTTCTTTCTTTCTTTGTTCCTTCTGTTTTTCTCATGTCCATAATTTGAGCTATATTTTTCTCCCGACTTACGACTATAATTTTTCTTTCTTTCTTTCTTTCTTTCTTTCTTTCTTTCTTTCTGTTACTACTATTTTTCTCATGTCCATAATTTGAGCAATATTTTTCTCCCTACTTACGACTATAATCTTTCTTTCTTTCTTTCTTTCTTTCTTTTTGTTCCTTCTGTTTTTCTCATGTCCATAATTTGAGCTATATTTTTCTCCCGACTTACGACTATAATTTTTCTTTCTTTCTTTCTTTCTTTCTTTCTTTCTTTCTTTCTTTCTTTCTTTCTTTCTTTCTTTGTTCCTTCTGTTTTTCTCATGTCCATAATTTGAGCTATATTTTTCTCCCGACTTACGACTATAATTTTTCTTTCTTTCTTTCTTTCTTTCTTTCTTTCTTTTATAAATAGAGTTTTCTCTTTCTTCAATTATTTTTTTCTGTTTGCCTTTCTGTCACAAAAGTTATTCTTCTTTCTTTCTTTCTTTCTTTTCAATTTATTTCTTTCTGTCTGTCTTTCTTTCTTTTAAAATAGAGTTTTCTCTTTTTTCAATTGTTTTTCTGTTTACCTTTCTGTCAGAAAATGTATTCTTTCTTTCTTTCTTTCTTTTTTTCTTTGCCACTATTTTCTTGCGTTATTCCTTTTGGCATTTCTATAATTCATCGAATAACATCATTTTTCGCGTTCTTATTCTGATCACCTCTATACTACCACGAACGTTCTTTCTTTCTTTCTTTCTTTCTTTCTTTCTTTCTTTCTTTCTTTCTCATTATCCGGTTATGATCTTTTCTTTCATTTCTTCAGATCCCAGAGGGATTTTTTCTTTCTTAAATCTTGTTTCACTTCCTTCCTTCCTTCTTCGCTTTCTTCCAACTTTTCTTCCGCCATTCCTTTCCCCTTCCTTTCTTTCCTCATCCTTCTTTTCTTCCATCTATCTACCCTTCCCCTTGACTTACCATCTTTTCTTCCTTTCATAATTACCTTCTTCGTAATATAATCTATCTATCTATCTATCTATCTATCTATCTATCTATCTATCTATCTATCTATCTATCTATCTATCTAAGATCTGTTCATATCTATCTATCTATCTATCTATCTATCTATCTATCTATCTATCTATCTATCTGTCTATCTATCTATCTATCTATCTATCTATCTATCTATCTATCTATCTATCTATCTATCTATCTATCTAAGGCCTGTTCATATCTATCTATCTATCTATCTATCTATCTATCTATCTATCTATCTAAGGTCTGTTCATATCTATCTATCTATCTATCTATCTATCTATCTATCTATCTATCTAAGGTCTGTTCTATATCTATCTATCTATCTATCTATCTATCTATCTATCTATCTATCTATCTTCCATTCAATTTCGACTTTTTCTTCTAGTTATTTTCCTTACATGCAAATAACATATTCTCTCTACTGTTGCAGAGTGCTTCCTTTTTAGATTCTTCAACAAACACTTCGACTTCTCTATCTGTTTTTTTTACATGCCAAAATAACCAAAAGAAATAAAACAAATATACAAGAAAATTAAAAAAACGAATGAAATACGCCACGAATATTAGCCACAGTTTTTCTTTATCAAAATTTTGAGGCATTATTGCTTGATTTATTTTTTTCAACCATATTAATTATGCCTTTGTGCCTATTGACTTTGTTGTTTCATTCCATAGTATCCATTTAGTTTTTAAATGATTAAGTTTCAAACCCTATCAGTAAAATGTCCCAGAAATTACAAATCGATGTCTCCAAGGATTCGTAGAAATGAAGCCATTGCAATTAAAAATATTACATTTACAGACCCTTTTTTATGGTTTAGATCAAGAAAGAAAAGAAAGAAGTCATATGAAAACAAAGCATCATGAATAAAACTGAGCAAACATTTTTGAAAAAAAATCGAACCTTCCAGTCACAGCTGAAATTCTCCCTGACCTTTCTTTGATGTGTACCATTTATATCTCTACATTGCCACATTTCTAGCACTAGCTCGCCTTTTCTCTCCCTCTCACTATATATATATATATATATATATATATATATATATATATATATATATATATATATACTAGCAGTATAGCCCGGCATTGCTCGGGTGTAATGAAAGATTTAAAACTAATTCATGGTCCTTGAGCTCAGACTCTTTGGACGTTGGCACGAAAGACTAAAAAGCAATAGTTGTTTCCAGTTAAAGCGAAACCGTAGACTGAAAGAAAAATGAATGGATGTAAGTCAAATTTTGATTTCTTGGTATCGATAACAAATAAGTTTTTTTCGTCGTAAACTGAATTTTGAAGGCTAAATAAGGTCCTCTGAGTAAATGGTATCATGACTGAGACTAAGAACTACAATTATACCTACTTAGAGCCAAACCCGAAGCAAAAACTAAAATAAAAGGGCTGAAAAAATACAGACATACAGGCAGATAAACAGACACACACACAAACATCTTGCCTTATATATATATATATATATATATATATATATATATATATATATATATATTACCGATTATCTGCACTATTGTAAGAACAGCAACATTGAAACTTTCGAATATCGTTTCTAATGTATTTGTCTATGACTGTATCAAATTTGATTAAAATCGGACCACTCCTTCTATTACCGGATTTTTTCGATTATCGATTTTCGATATTTATCGAGGGTACCTCGATACGAAACCTAGATAAGAACACTCACAGACGCTTCTAGTACAACTGTATACATTTTCAAGAAAATCGGTTCATCCATTTCGGAGTCTATAGGTAACGAACACACACACACACACACACACACACACAGACACACACACACACTGAGAAAGTTCCATTTATAAATAAACTTATAGTCTGAGAGAGAGAGAGAGAGAGAGAGAGAGAGAGAGAGAGAGAGAGAGAGAATGAAATGCACATGCACGCCATATATATGTGTGTGTATGTGTATGTTTCTATAAGCGTGTATTGATATTCACACGCAGAAAGACAAATTGTCTCAATCGATAAAATTCAAATATTAGTTATTAGAAATCGTATTTATGTAATATATATATATATATATATATATATATATATAT
>JBBBDQ010000744.1:2480000-2495000 GCA_037127315.1 Ascarosepion bandense | reverse complement strand
CGAAATGTGGCCTCCCTTTGTCTGTTCTATAAATAATTTCATGGCTTCTGCTCGGACAAGCTTAAGTCAATGATGCCTCCTCAACAGGTGTTTACTCGTGCAACCAGACTGGCAACTGGGTCCCACCCATTCACAGTCAGGTTAGCCAATGCAGACGACAATTCTACTCCTGCAGCTTCTTCTCTCGCACTTCCCGCCTGTGGAACTCGCTCCCGTATTCTTGCTTTCCTGACGGCTACAACCTCCAGAAATTTAAATGCAAAGTCAATACTCATCTACTAACCACTGAACTCTAGCTCTCTCCCCACCCCTGTATAACCTTCCCTTTCTCTCCACCTATATATCTGTCATCGCACCTGCTTTCTCTTGTTCCTTTCTAACTAGTTTGTACTCCTCACTCTTTTCTAATTAATCTTTTTACATTTATGTAACCCCCTGCACATCAGTGGCGTTTCCGCCTTGCTCGGGGTGAAATGAATAAAAAAAAAAAAAAGAAATAATTATACATCTTTTTTTTAATTTCTCCCATCATGCACTCGAGTTACTTGATTTCGATGTGGGTTTTATTCCATTTTATTTTGTCTAGCTTTTTATCTGGACTTGCCAGTCATTTTGATATTATATAGCCTTTATATAGGCAACACCAGTCGAAAATTAATAAATATCATCTGACAAGATTTGGAATCACTTTACATATCATCAATAGCCCGTTTTCATGGAGAACACCTTACTAATCACTCCACGGGAAACAACCAGATGGTGAAAATAAAAGTCAGTCATATATATTGCTAGCAGTATAGCCCGGCGTTGCTCAGGTGTAATGAAAGCTTTAAGACTAATCCATGGTCCTGGAGCTCAGACTCAGCCTAAAGAATATTTGTGTAAAGTTTAGTGAGGATCGGATAAAAATTGTGGATTTGTATAAAGGACATACAGACAGATAAACAGGCACACACACAAACATCTTGCCTTATATATATACATATATATATATATATATATATATATATATATATTATCAATTTTCTGCACTATTGTAAGAACTGCAACCTTGAAACTTCTGAATATCGTTTCTTATGTCATTGTCTATGAGTGTATCAAATTTGATTAAAATCGGACCAGTCCTTCTATAATCGATTATCGATTTTCGATATTTATCGGTGGTATCTCGACACAAAACCTAGCTAAGAACACTTGCAGACGCTTATCGTACAACTGTGTAAATTTTCAAGAAAATCGGTTCATCCGTTTTGGAGTCTATAGATAACTGACACACACACACACACACACACACACACACACACAGACAAAGTTCCATTTATAAATAAGTTTAGATTAAGGTATACTTTCAGTTCTTGGGATTCAGTTATAATGAGAGAATATATCATCCCAATTAATAATCATGGGTAGCAGTTAAGAACAAATTTAGAATATACTAGCATAGCTTAGCAGTGGCAACGTACAACGTGGTTGGAAGGAAAATGTTGTTTTCCTCTATGTTAAAACAAGAACGCGCACAGAAAGAATAACAGGAAAATATGGCACTCGATTGGTCTGTTCAAATTTACCTGCCGTATTCACCTGATCTTGTGTCAACCGATTATTATCTTTTTTTAAAAAAAGCTTTGGTTCGGAATTTTACTCAAAACATCTCGAAAGATGATCAATACCACCGGCTGATATTTGGGGCAATGGTCACAGGTTTCTGGGCTATTTTTTCACGCTGAATCATTTTACCCCATCACATCACGTTTTCTCAGTACAGATAATTTCTCTGTTTCGTCAAATAGGCCAACATTCTTAATTATCAGATATATGCTACTGCTTAAATACGCGAGTAACATAGGTGAAACATTTCCTTTCTTGTTAAAATGATTTATCATTAAAAAAAAGTATCCAAATAACTTTCAAAAGAACAATATGCCAAATACAGTTCGGGGATACTAGAATCAGGCAGGTACAAAAATTTAAATACCTGGGAAGTGTTATAACAGAAGACAAAAAGTGCGACACAACGATCCGAAGGCGT
The DNA here is from genome assembly GCA_037127315.1 of Ascarosepion bandense. Taxonomy (NCBI): domain Eukaryota; kingdom Metazoa; phylum Mollusca; class Cephalopoda; order Sepiida; family Sepiidae; genus Ascarosepion; species Ascarosepion bandense. The sequence goes on along the minus strand of JBBBDQ010000744.1, from coordinate 2,492,971 downwards.
ATTGGCATGGCGAAGGAAGCATTCCAGAAGTTGAGTAAAGTATTAAAGTACAGGACAATTTCGCTAGAAACAAGGAAGAAAGTACTGGATTGCTATGTGCTGTCAGTTCTTCAATATGGCAGGGAATGGTTGACAATATCATCAAAGATGAACGAGAAACTTGAAGCAACTGAAATGTGGTTCTACAGAAGGATGCTGCGGATATCATGGGTCGAGCATGTGAGCAATTATGAGGTACTAGAAATGATAGAAAAAAAAAGAAATTAATACTGAGCACCAGGCAGAGACAGTTGAAGTTCCTGGGACATGCAATGAAGAAGGAGGGCTTGGAGAACCTGATACTAACAGGCCAGATAGAAGGAAAAAGAGACAGGGGAAAGCAACGGATAACATATTTGAAGAACCTAATCAGGTGGATGACGGAACGAGGGTTGCATGGTACAACAGGAGAAGGCGTGATAAGAGCCATCAGGGATAGGAAGACGCGGAAAGCCGTGATCGCCTTCGTTCTGAAGGGGGAGGGCACAGAGAAAAAGAAGAAAAAGAAGCTGACTTGAAAATGCTTGTTTTGACATAGAGGAAAACATCTTTTTCCAGTTCTTGTGCCCTCAATGTTCTTAGTTTGTTAAAACTTTGTGATTTTGTTTTATTTTTTCTGCTTTTCATAGTATAATTTTTTTGGAAATCATTCAAAAATTGCGATTTTAGTTTTTATTAGTAGTTTTCACTTCAAGCCTGAAACCGTCATATACTTTTATCGTATCACTTGAATTTACAGTGGTCTGGTTGTCATGCAGTCTCTGTATAATATGCATAGAAACATTGATAAATGAGAGTTGTTAGGTTGCTTGGTGAGTTTATTTGAGACTAGCGAGATTAGAATTTTCTTTGTCAGCGCTTAAAATAACCGCTAGTTTTTATTAAAAAATTGATGACAGATGTTGGCCTTAATTTAATTTTTTGTGAGATTTTTCGGAAAATTTTTTCTGAAAGAAAATGCTGAAAATGCATTCTTTAAGTTATTAAGATACTTTTTCTTTTATGATAAGTTATTCTAACCTGAAAACATTCAAGGTTGGTTCTACTTGGCCCTGACATATAACTGTTAAATGGTTATTTTGGCCTATTGTAAGCAAAATAGGAATTCTCTGTACTGAGAAAAGGTTTTAGTTATCTCGGTTTAATTCAACTTTCTAAGCTTTTGCTCGCCACTTCTACCGCCTGGTGCTGAACACACAACTCTTTGCGTCAAGTCATTGGATCCAACCAGCGCATTTATCGATAGATGGCTGAACTAAATGGAGATAACTAAGACATCCGGAAGTAGCATGACTCATGGAATGAGAACAATCTATTCCAGTGGAAAATAAAACTTAGAGGGTTGAGTTAAATGGAGATAACTAAGACATCCGGAAGTAGCATGACTCATGGAATGAGAACAATCTACCCCAGTGTCAAAAAAACAAAAAACAAAAAAACTTAAAGAGTTGAGCTAAACAGAGATAAATAAGACATCCGAAAGTGACATGACTCATGGAATGAGAGCAATCTATCCCAGTGGCAAACAAAATCTTTGAGAGTTGAGTTAAGTGATGATAAATAAGACATCCGGAAAGCGCAAGACTCTGGGGACGAGAACAATCTATCCTAGTGGCAAACAAAAACTTAAAGAGTTGAGTTAAATAGAGATAATTAAGACATCCGGAAGTGGCATGACTAATGGAGCGAGAACAATCTACCAGAGTGGCAAACAAAAACTTAAAGAGTTGAGTTAAATGGAGATAACTAAGACAGCCATAAATGGCATGACTCATAGAATGAGAAAAATTTACTCCAGTGACAAATTAAAACTTAGAGATTTGAGTTAAATGGAGATAAATAAGACATTCGGAAGTAGCATGACTCATAGAATGAAAACAATATACCCCAGTGAGCAAAATAAAGCGTTCGATTCAAAATTCCAATCATCTGAAGAAGGTCGGTGCGTACAACGGCGGAAACGTTGGAATATGACAGGCGATCATGGCTTTCCATGTTTTCTCTATCCCTGGTGGCTCTCTGTCCCTGGTGGCTCTGTTACACTATTCAATCCTTGTTCCGTCATCCACCTGATTAGGTCCTTCAAATATGTTATCCGTTGCTTTCCCCTGTCCCTTTTTCCCTCTATCTGGCCTGTTAGTTTCAGGATCTCCAAGCCCTCCTTCCTCATTGCGTGTCCCAGCAACTTAATACTGATGCTTAGTATTAATTTCCTTTTTGTTTCCATCATTTCTAGGACGTCATAATTGCTCAAATGCTCGATCCATGATATTTGCAGCATCCTTCTGTAGAACCACATTTCAGTCGCTTCAAGTTTTTCGTTCATCTTTGATGGTATTGTCCACCATTCACTGCCATATTAAAGGACGGACAGCACGTAGCAATCCAGTACTATCTTTCTAGTTTCTAGCGAAATTGTCCTGTTTCTTAATACCTTACTCAACTTCTGGAATGCTTCCTTCGCCATGCCAATTCGACTTCGGATATCTGTGTCGCACTTTCCGTCTTCTGTTATAACGCTTCCCAGGTATTTACATTTTTGTACCTGCTTGATTCTAGTATCCCCGACTTGTATTTGGCATTTTTGGGCTGCAAAAAAGACTGCTACGTGATGTCAGTTCTTCAGTACGGCTGTGAATGCTGGACAATATCATCGAAAATGAGGAAAAAACTGGAAGCGGCCGAAATGTGGTTCTACAGAAGGATGCTACGGATATCGTGGACTGAGCATACAAGAAACGACGAAGTGTTAGAAAGAATGGCAACAAGAAGGAAATTGATGCTGAGCATCAGGAAGAGACAACTGAAGTTCCTGGGACATGCAATGAGGAAGGAGAGCCTGGAGAACCTGATACTGACTGGTCAGATAGAAGGAAGGAGAGACAGAGGAAGGCAGCGGATAACATATCTGCAGAGTCTGATCAGGTGGATGACGGAACGGGGGTTGCCAGAAGCAACAGGAGCAAACATACTAAGAGCCACAAGGGATAGGGAGACGTGGAGATCCATGATCGCCTACGTCCTGAAGGGACAGGGCACATAGAAGAAGAAGAAGTGAGTGACCTTGGGAATGAAGAGGTAAAAAATAAAGTGTTCAGAGACAGAGCGTATGTAGATATAAAAAAGGGAGACAACGACGCCAATTGGTTTTAGTTTTAAATGCAATTATCTGGCATGAACTTTAAGCATGAAACAGACTGACATCGTTGGGTGTTGACATCAAAGTTCCCTTATATTTATGTATATAATATACACTACCGGCCATAATTATTAGACCACCCCAATGTTTAAAAAATGATTTATTTCATACTATTTTTAGTATTTATTGCCAATTGAATAACTGAAAATGAAAATAGAATGGTTCTTTTGTTAATATTGCACAATAACGTGTGCATCGAATGAATTTATAAATATTTAATAATTACCTATATTGAAATTTCATCAATGAAAGACTGAAGAAAATTTAGGGTGATTCGGACGGGTTCGTCTTTGCTTCCTTGCCTTGTAAAATGTTGCAATGTAATAATAACAAAAGAACCATTCTCTTTTTATTTAGAATTATCCATATTATCCAATTATCCAAAATAGTATGAAATACATCATTTCTTTTATAGAACTGATGTTGCTTAATAATTATTGCTGGTAGTGTATATATGCCATGACACAATGTATTCTGAGTTACCAGAAGAAAAAAAGAGTGCGCTTAAATTTAAATAAAACATAAAACAAATATATCTGCTTCTAAAACTATTTTTAAAGAAGCCGAAAGAATGAAAATTAGTTTTTAAAATATTTAAATTTTTTATCGACACCAATGATTTTAGGCCTGGCAAACATTTGATTTGATCATATTTTCTGCAACGTTCATAATAACCATTGCTCTTGTCATTACTACAAATTATTCGAGCCGAAAAAATTTGTTTACAGATTCTCTAAATAATTAAATAAACTGTTCAATTAGATTTATTTTAAAACATTAATTCATTAAACACACGAACAAGAGTAAATCTGGTCAATTTATCGTAATAATAATAAAGATAATAATAATAATAATAATTATTATTATTATTATTATCATCGATACAAAAATTTAGAAAATAATTAAAATGATTTCTCTCATACTTAGATAAAAAGAACTTTAGCCGTTCGTTGAAAATGGCGTTTATACAGAAATACAGAGTTTTTGTTGATGTTTTAATAATAATTTCAAGCCACTTGTGCAAACAGAATTACAGCGAGAGAAAAAAATCAAAGTAGAGGGGATGTCGAATCAAAGATAGTCAACCCAGGAGAATCGGGAGGATAATTAATTATTTCAAAACCACAGTCACGAACAGCAGCTTTTAAAACCAAGGACCCCTTTTTCAGTTTTCACGGTCGTTTGATCTTGATAAACTTTAGTAATTTTCTTTAAAAAAACTTTTTATAATCTTTTCACCCCAAGCAAGGCAGGACCGCGACTGGTGTACAGGGGTTACAGTGTAAGAAAAGGAAAAATAAAAGACCCCAAAAAACAAGGTACAGGGGATCTCGAAGAAGGGATAGGAGAAGGATGGGAATCAAGGAGATAGAAGATGGCAATTGACGTCGCATTAAAACTTTTGGAGATTGTAGCTATGACGGAGGCAAGCAAATGGAAGGGGGTTTGATAAACGGGAAGTGCGAGAAAAGAGACTGTAGAGTAGAAGAGATAGTTATATTTAACTATTTCGACGGAAAAAAGGTGGGATCTTATTATCAATCTAGTAGCATGCGTAGATAGATGGAGTCGAGGAACCGGGGAAATAGTGCAGTTGCCTAGAAAATACTCATAGGAAAGAGAGAGGGAAGACATATGACATCGGTGAGAAAGTGACTGAAGGCGAGATTCTAAGTCAGGATCGATTACATTGCAGATTCTCCCCTGGATTTTGTCGAGAACCTCAATGTGAATAGCAGGAGCACTCGACCAGATATAGCAACAGTATTCAGTGCACGGACTAATGATAGATTTATGTGAAAGACAGACGGGAAGAACTTTCTGGCCTGACGCATTAACCTAATCTTCCTAGCTGTAGATTCAGCGATAGACTTGATGTAATCGTTCAACTTCAGGTCAGTTGAGAGAGTGAGACCAAGGAGGCGCAGCGTGTTGCTCCCTAAAAGACTAGCGTCATCAATTCTGATGGTAGACAGGAAAGTTTCTCCATAGTGGTTAAAGGAGAGCAGCTTTCATTTCAGTTAAAGAACATGTTTATTACATTTTTTATATGTCTGCAGGTCAGGTGTTCGGCTAGTCAAATAAAATCTGAGTAAAAGAGTTTCCCATAATAAAACAAACTTTTTTTTGCAGATGAAAGAGAGGTGGGTGTATTCTTTACTTAATAGAACGTGACAACCGGGTTTATGATGACATTTGGCCCACGTTTTTTATTTTAGTTTGGCATTCTACCAACGTATTGAAAATGTCGTCTTGGGCCTGAACAAAAAAAACAGTAAATTTATTAGATTTTTATGCTGTTCATTGGCAAAATTTTGGAATTGAAAATAAAGAAATAGATTTTCAGAAGACCAATCCGCTTGAAAAAAGGCTCGGTTGGATTTTCTGACAGTTTTTCCGTGTGTGAAATCAATTCAAATAAAATAGATAAATGTTGAGTTGTAATTCTTGTACCGGAAATAACGTTGAAATTTTCGTGATAATGATAGACAGAGGGAAACATTGTGGCAGAGAAGAACAAGCTAAAATATAGATAGATAAGAACAGACCATGATAGAAAGAGAATTCTGAACAGAGTGAAATATAAACTTCAACGGATAAATCGACAGACATACAATCTGAAAAAGCAACAGACAGCTTGCTAACTAGTGAAACAAAAACGGTCTGTGTTACATGGATAGATAGATTATGGGCAGATTGAAATATATAGAAAAAAAGAAAGAAATAACATCGAAGTTCTTAAAAAAATGATCATTGGTTACATTTTGTGAATTGGGTCAACAGAGAAATTTCAGTTGTTTTTCGTAGATATGTAAATTCAAAAGGTTTCAGCAGATATACAAAGATAGAAAGGAGCGTAAAACAGGGACGTGTATGTTCACCGAATCTATTTAACTCGTAGAGTGAGAATATTTTCAGGACCCTAGATCAAGATGGCAGGCCACAATCGCGAAGGATGCGTTCCAGAAGTTGAGTAAAGTATTAGGACACGGGAAACTTTCACTAGAAACAAAGAAGAGAGTACTGGATTGCAATTTGATGTCAGTTCTTCAGTATGGCAGTGAATGTTGGACAATATCAACACAGATGAAGGGAAAACTTGAAGCAGATGAAATGTGGTTCTACAGAAGGATACTGTGGATATCATAGACCGAGCATGTGAGCAATGACGAGGTGTTGGAAAGAATGGAAACGAAAAGGAAATTTATATTGAGCATCAGGAAGAGACAACTGAAGTTCCTGGGACATGCAATGAGGAAGGAGGGCTTGGAGAATCTGATACTAACAGGCCAGATAGAAGGAAAAGGAGACAGGGGAAAACATCAGATGACATATTTGAAAGGCCTGAGCAGGAGGATGACAGAACGGCGGCTGCGAGACTTTACAGGAGAAAGCGTGCAAAGAGCCACCAGGGATACTGAGACGTGGAAGGCCATGATCGCCTACGCCCTGAAAGAAGAAGGCACATAGAAGAAGTTTGATGGCTTGAAAATAAAGGGAACTGAACATTTTTTACTTTTTTAAATTTCGATTCATTAGAAGAATGGTATTGTAACGATAGATAGATAGATAGATAGATAGATAGATAGATAGATAGATAGATAGATGTGAATTGACTGTGATAGATAGATAGATAGATAGATAGATAGATAGATAATATTCCAAGCTAAGTAGCTATATATATATATATATATATATATATATATATATATATATGTGTGTGTGTGTGTGTGTGTGTGTGTGTGTGTGTGTGTGTGTGTTTAGTTATTGAGGTTTTGGTCGTAATAAAATTAGACCAGTGCACGTTTGTATTAAAAAATGTTCAAATACAACTATATTGTAGAACTTTTAAATATTTTTCATTTGTAAACGAGTTATTACACGTAATAACTCGTTTACAAATGGGATATATATATATATATATATATATGGGAAAAACTACTAAAAAAGTTGTAAGTTTAGAAATGTATTTTCTTTAAAACAACATTTATAAGTATTATTAAAGATAGGTTTACGCTTACAAATATTAAAAAAATCTGTCGCTTTCTGCGTCACGTGATGTAAACAATCTCTCGACGAACGCTCCTCGAGAAAACGTTTCTAATTTAAATTTTAAAATCATTTGTTTCTGATGAAAGGCCGAGGACGGTCTGAAATATCAAATATAATAATAGAAATAAATAAATACTGTCAAAAAAATACATTTTTAAACTTACACCTTTTTAGTAGTTTTTCCTATACATATTAAGACAGTATACGGGGATCATCACTATGTTATATATATATATATATATATATATATATAGAGAGAGAGAGAGAGAGAGAGATAGATAGAAACTGATCGAGATAGATGTATAAATTGATAGGTAGAAACATACTGAAATAGATAGATAGATAGATAGATAGATAGATAGATAGATAGATAGATAGATATAAACATGAACAGAATGAGATAGATAGATAGATAGATAGATAGATAGATAGATAGATAGATAGATAGATAGATCTTAGCAGATTAAGATAAATATACACCGCTTTTCTGCGAACGATAATCTTCATCTCGGAATTCACTCCGGAAGTCTTGGTTCCTGACGCAAAAATCGCGCGCTTTTGATAGCCTCCTGCAGTTTCATGTGGACTTCAGTTTTAAAACGGTTAATTTTTTATCAAGTGACGTAGTTCGCGTTTCGTCTGTCGGAAAGAGCGAGATGAAAACGACTTCTACTCGGAAGTCACATTCACCGAAGCAAGATAGAAATTGTAAATAGATGATGAAGAACCAACATCTGCCTTTAAAACGGAGGACCGAAGCAAAATGAAATTCTTTTTTTTTTTTGACGCTAGGTGGCACAGACAGTTGCGCAATTCTTTTTTTTTTACCGGTGTTCTTTGCTGAGATTATTTTTTTTTTATCGGTGTTCTTTACTGATATTATTTTTATACAGTGCATATAAAAGCCACTGTACAAAAATAATATTATGATTTCGGTAAATTTTTTATTTGTTCCCTGAAGGCCTTTACCCCTTCAAATTTTTCCAAAACATCCTTATTTCCGTGCAAATATAAATGCTGACCTCAAATTGATAATTGTTTATTGATGAAACCTACATTTTCTCAAGCTAACAACCAGAAGAATATCGAACTTCTTGTCGCTGTTTATCTCACCCCGTAACCACGCTTCAAAAATGTTATTTACTGCAGAATCACTTCACGCGTAGCTTTCCGATCTTTCGCCATTTTTACTTCCTTTTTGCAATCACTACCCGGAAATTGAGTTCCGAAACCAAACAAATCGCGAAGTAATTGCTCAAAGGAAGTAAACAGGCCGAAATAAGTATCCTACGCCTTAAGTCATTCAGCGGTAATCAGATATGAGAACGGTGGTAAGGAATGAGATATAGTCCGATTTTTTTCTGGTCGATAACATGAAAAATGTAGATTTCTTCAATAAACAATTATCGATTTGAGTTCAGCATATACATTTGCACGGAATTAAGGATGTTGTGGAAAGATTTGACGGGGTAAAGGCCTTTGGGGAATAAATCAAAAATTTACCACAATTTAAAGTTCATATTCTTACCTCTGTTTGAAAGATTGTCTCCAGTTGGGGCTCTTTTGTTCCAAAGTCCCGTAAGACAGGTTTAATTGAGACCCTGGTTCATCGTGCTTTAATGATTTGTTCCCTCGGATTGGTGAATGCTATGTTGCAAAGAATCTTTGAATGTAATGGTCATCCCATTGATGTTAATAAACGCGTGATTGCTAGAAAGATCAGGTGTTTTAAAGAATCAGTGGTCATTGGACCTTGTCGTTGTCCTATTTCTTTGAAATTGCCCTGACTTGGAAGAAAAGTCAGTTAATAACTGATAAGGTTTCGGCGTGTGTTTTGTCCTGTTACTTTCAGTTAAGTTGCGTAGTGTTTCAGACTCGAACTGTGTCTTCTTCGTTTAGTAAAGATAGGTTGTCTTGTTTTCGTAAAATTTCAGTTCTATACAAATTCAAATGCCGTTTCGATACGGTTTATACAACACGAACCAATTTAAAGTTGAAATCACGAGTAGCACAGCACCGTCCCTGAAAATGTACGTTCGGGTTGTCCAAGTCGGCCTTTAAGAACAACTCAAGCTTTTCACGACTTGGCTATCGGACAACATTTACTTGACAGTCACGACTGTGCCGCTTGGTATAAGAATGCATGATTTTCTGTTCTGAACAGTGCCCTCCCGGCATACCATCTACGTGTTCTGGAGGCTATGTATTTAAAAATACATCAGCCTAGCCTTTTTTTTTCACCCCAAGCAAGGCATTCCACTGCCACTATTGCGCATGGGGCTACATAGGGGAAGGTAAAGAGAAGGAGTGGTTAGATATAGGAAATGTCAGAAGGAAGGTGATAGATGGGTAAGGATACAGAGGATGGGGTTAGGGTAGATGGGAAGAGTGTTTGAAAGAATGGGAGCGAGTTAGTGTGTTAGGAGGTGTCTATTGACCTTACATTTAAACTCCTGGAGATTGTAGCCGTCGGGGAAGCAATCATGTGGAAGGGAATTCCACAGTCGGGAAGTGCGAGAGAAGAAGCTGTTGGAGCAGAAGTTGCGGTTGCATTTTATCGGTTTCACTGTAAAAGGGTGGGATCTAGTAGCTAATCTAGTATCTCGTGCAAATTCGTACATAGGGGGCACCAGTGATCCAAGTTCATCGGAGCTGTGCAGAGAGAAAGAGCACTTTATTCGCTCCTTACGGCTCTTGGAAGAAATGTGAGTCCTTTTTTCTATTTTATTGCTCTTTGTGAAATTTTATGTTCACACCACCTTACATTTTAATTAATTTTGATTAAAATTTTCTTTTTAAATGAGTTCCACCCTCCCTTCTTCATTTCATATTAATGTGTCGTCTTGTCTATCATTCAAATTTTGCCAACGAGAACCTTTGATGATGTGTTGACCGAAAGGGTCCTAAAGTCAACACATCATCAATATATATATATATATATATATATATATATATATATATATATATATATATATCACACTCCACCCACGTTTATTGAACAGGTTAAGAGGCTCATCCCTTGTTCCCTGTTTAGGATGTGGTTTCCGGCCTTCTCTTTTCCAGTCTTCTCACTTTGTTTTTTTTTTTTAATTGGAGTAGATAGATCTATCTATTGCCCGGTTCACACTCCACCCACGTCTATTGAACAGGTTAACAGGCTCATCTCTTGTTCCCTGTTTAGGATGTTGTTTCCGGCTTTCTCTTTTCCAATCTTTTCACTATTATGTAGCCCCCTGCACATCAGTGGCGTTACCGTCTTGCTCGGGTGATACGATTAATATATATATATATATATATATGTGTGTGTGTGTGTGTGTGTGTGTGTGTGTGTGTGTGTATTTGTTGTTCATTTATAAACGAGATATAAATGAAAAATGAAAAATATTCAAAAGTTCTACAATATAATTGTATCGAACACTTTTTAATACAAATGTGTACTAGTCTAACCCTATTAGGACCAAAAACTAAGTATTAAACAATCAATATATATATTAGTCATCCACATACAAGCCTGTTTCGCAGCTCAACAGTGTGGCTAGACACATCCACTTGTTTCTGGCCGGGATCGAAAATCGACCGTTTTAGTGTCAGTCGGAGTCGCTACCCCCTAAGCCATATATTGAGTGGAAAACTCAGTATAATTAAACAGGTTGCGCTGGATAATATCCATAGAGCTGTTTATTTTTATTTAATTTATATTTCATGTTAATTAGATAAAAAATTTAGATTATCCTTTCCGTTTTTACAGGCTGCCATTCTCTTCCCGCTGTTCTCTAACATAATTTCAAAGCTTGCCTCCCATGAATCGAGCGAAGCCGATGGAATCCCAATCATTGTCCTGAAGAAATGTGCCCCCGAACTCTCCTCTGTCTTCTACAAACTCTATAACTACTGCCTCTCTGCTTCTTGTTTCCCTACCTGCTTAAAGTCCTCCTCAGTGGTTCCTGTACTTAAAAATTCTGGAGAAATCTCTGACCCCTCTAATTATCAGCCTCCTATCAATTTTGGCAAAGTGTTCGACGCTATTATCAATGCCTAAGTGGTTCAACATCTCACAGTCCATACTCTCTTCTCTGACAAACAGTATGGTTTCCGCTTCACTAGGTTTACTGCGGATATGCTAATGACTATCACCGAATATATATACCAAGCTCTCGGTAAGAACGGCGAAGCTCGAACAATTGCCCTGGAATCTCCAAAGAGTTTGAGAGAGTATGGTATGCTGGCCATCTACGCAAGCTATGGGGCTATGGTATAACTGGACGATTGTATCATCTAATAGAGTCCTTCCTTTCAAATCACGTAATGCCTCCAGATACTATCATACAAACGCAGGTGCCCCTAAAGGCCCTATTTTATGTCCTACACGTTTTCTGATCTTCATCAACGATCTTCCTGATGTAGTCAGCTCCCAAGTAGGCATCTACCCTGACGACACTACCATTTACTCCTGACGCGATCAGAAATCCGCTGAGGCTGACAAAGCGAACCTCGTTACTGAACTTCAAAAGGGCCTCTACTCTGTGGTGGACTGGAGTAAGTAATGGTTCGTGAATTTTAATGTTTCCAAACTAAGCTGCTATCTGTTAAACACCATAGACAATTGATAATTGTGATATTTGAGGCATTACTTTCACATTGTTTCTGAATTATTTTTATTAAGGCTTGATTTTAACTGTTTGAACTTATGGGTCCTGTTATTTATTTATTGATAAGAAATACACACACACACACACACACACACACACACACACACACACACACACACACATATATATATATATATATATATATATTAGGTACCACCACTAAATCGTGAAAAACTTCATAGTTACTTTTAAAATGAATTTTTTAAAATGAAAAAGTTTTCTTTAAAATTTTATTTTAGTTTTAATTGAAAGCTACATGATTAAATTTACCATTTCCAGTAAGCAAAATACTCTGGTTTATTTCAAACAGAAATTATATTGATTAGATTATAAGTTTAAGATTTTTTTTTCAATTTTTGAATTTTGCCGCCATTTTTGAGCGAGCGACACATTTGTTAACTAAAGTTAATTCTCGGTTTTAAAAATCTTGCAGAAATAAAATATACATTAATGACACATTATTTTTGAAAAATTAGAAAATTTTATGTTAAGTTAACCTGATTTACACAAGTATTACTTATTTACAGCGTTAAATTTAGAAAAAAACTATTACTTAATCACAGATTGAAACTTTTTGACTTGTCCGCCGTATATCAAGAACGTGTTGATAGGTGGGTGATTAGAGTGTATGGCGTTTATAAGTGACAAAATTGTACAAATATTTTGTATAAAAGAGTAAACTCTGACCTTTTAGTTTGCACATAGAAATTAGTATACAAAAAAAGCTTAAAATACACAAAAAACATTATTTTAAAAATATTATTTTAAAAATATGAAGGCCAAACGATTTGTATTCAATTTTCAATAGGCAATATAATCATCAATTCTTAACTAAAAAAATCTAACCGTAACAAATCTTGGAAGATTTAAAAAAATTTTAAACTTTATAAATTATTATAATAAAAAATGAAAACAAATCTTTTTTAAAATTTCATTTGTATCCTTAATTTTTATTATTTATTCGAGAAATTAAAAGCTTATCAAATTAAATAATATCAGAGTTTTTATTACATTTTTTATTTTACTCTTCG
>JBBBDQ010000744.1:2465000-2475000 GCA_037127315.1 Ascarosepion bandense | reverse complement strand
TGTTCAATCTACCTTTTTCCTTTCGTGTCTTTCTTCATGACCCTAACAGGCCACAACAGAATTAAAAATTGAATATATACTGTTTAAAAATAAAAAACAAAAACAGAGTATCTACTCAAATACATGTATCCATTAAAAATAATAATTAAACAAATAAATTAAAACTATGTCGGAGTTAATCCATTTTATAACATAATATATATATACAGTACTGTGCAAAAGTATTAGGACAAGAACTATTTTATCGTTTTTGAGGCATATTGACAGAAAATAAACAATTTAATTAAAGCAATTTTATTTGATTTACTTAACAAATGTTTTAACAAAAAATACTTGTTACAAAATAGATTTAATATTTAGTATAATAGCCTTTTGCCTTGATCACAGCCTTCATTCTGTCAGGCATTGACATCACAAGCTCATTCAATGTATCTAGTGTTATCTCCTGCCAAGCAGCTTGTATTTGTTCCCAAAGTGCGTCTTGAAAAGTAACATTAGATTTATCAATTTTTTTCTTCAGAATATCCCATAGATGTTCAATAGGATTGAGATCAGGGAATTGTGGGGTCTAATTCAAATTTCGAAGGCTTTCTTTTTAATTAAATAATTCTCACTAAGGTTTGGCTTTCATCCTGTATTTGAATTTCATTGAGATTTTTAGGAAAATTCCCCCTGTCCTAATGCTTTTGCACACTACCGGTAGTGTGCAAAAGTGTTAGGACAGGAGTGATTTTAAGCTTTATTTTGATGCCACTTAAAACATAAAATAGTTCTTGTCCTAATACTTTTGCACAGTACTATATATATATATATATATATATATATATATATATATATATATATATATATACTATTATTATATATAATACCACTATTATTATATATAATGCAAACAGATATTATGAACTAAAATCTACATCCAATATTTATCATATAAATAAATATTGGGCACCTCGAGGTGGTTTAATGGTTAGCAAGCTGGTCTTGCTAGAATCATTACAATTGATTAATGAGTTCGATCCTCTCTGGATGTCCCATACTTTCGGTCTTGTGCCACATCTAATCTGCGCTTTGAAAATCACCATATAAATAAACATTTGGAAATCTGGTTGATCAGAACAACTTTTGTTGTGAACATATTGATTTGCACCAGAATATAAAACACCACGTATATAGTTTTCAAATACTTTATTCAATAGAAAATTTTCTTTTTCGAGCATTCTAAACAACAGAAAGGCGAAATCTTATATGTTAAACAGGAGGAATAATGACTCATCAATAATTGTAACGTATTTGTCTGGCTCATGGTAAATGTATATTGATTGTTGAAGTGCAATGGATGTCGGCTCGGAATGAGAAATCGTTGAGCCGAGTTCGAATTTCAGTTGAATTCATTGCATTCACTCAAGCGCAAATACACTTGGGAAAAGTGTATAATCCATAACGTCTCTCTCCATCAATGGGTTAAATAGCAGGACATTGGATTCTGTTACCTAAGTTGGAATTCAGTCTACCAAAGAAAGAAATAGCAATCTACTTCGGGAAAATTTTCTGCCTTTTCAGTCGAGGATCGAAAGTAACTTGTTCCTTCAAGTGTCCATCACGTATGACACTCGACTGACTGATGGCTGATTCATTTGAATGTCATATTCACAAATTAAGAGTTCTAGAGGCTTTAACTAAAAACTTCAAGTTAAACCATGTTTTTACAAACGCGAAGATTAAATCGGGTATATTCAAGGTTCGATCTATCTATCTATCTATCTATCTATCTATCTATCTATCTATCTATCTATCTGTTCGTATCTTTCTATCTGGTCGGTCGGTCTTGTCTTATCTCTTTCTCTTTATCTATCTATCTATCTATCTATCTATCTATCTATCTATCTATCTATCTATGGTCTGTTCATATCTATATATCTCTCTCAGATTCTGTACAATATCTATCTATCTATCTATCTATTTCGGTCTATTCGTATCTATCTATCTTAGGTCTGTTCATATATATATATATATATATATATATATATATATATATATATATGTATATATATCAGATTCTGTGTATTATCTATCTATCTATCTATCTATCTATCTATCTATCTATCTATCTATCTAAGGTCTGTTCATATCTATATATTTCTGTCAGATTCTGTGCAATATCTATCTATCTATCTATCTACTTTTTTTTACGGAGAATTGCTTCTAAACCTTTAGTTTTAGTATTATTCGATACACAGAATATCTGGAAACAGTGTTTATATATTCGGTGCATTGCTTCTCAAGTCGTAAACAGATCGAAGAATCCGGTGTCACAATTCAATAAAGCGAAGTGTTTGATAATGAAAGTAACTTAATTTTCTTTTTGACTTATATCTTTAAGATGTTTAAGATGACAGTGGTGAGGGTCTGTCTAACATTTTCGCAATAACAACTACTACAACAATAGATCCAAGAGCATAAAAGAAATAAGTGCAGTAATAACCGGTCTTGTGTCAGGGCTGTAATAATTACTACTACTACTAATGTAAGTTAAAAATGGTCAGAATTTCATATAAGATCACAGAAGCAACTCTTTTATCAATGTTAAGGGACTTAAAATTTGCACGTAAAACTCAATCTAATACGATCACGGGTTAATATTTTCTAAACGAAAATGTAAACTAATTGTGACAGATGCCAATCGATATTATTTATTACAACGTTCGACTATGGTCCTTATCTTTGTTGTCAATCAAATGTAACCAAAATTTCTACTCTATCGGCTTCTTTGCTCGCATTTCCCGACTCTGGAATTCCCTTCCATATACTTGCTTCCCTGAAAACTACGATCTTTAAGAATTTAAAAGAAAAGTGAATTGTCATCTCTTATTTCTTGACTCACATCCTTTCCCTGGCAACCCTCGTATCATGTTAATCTTCCTTTACACTCCACTCTCATTCAGCCCTCTTCACACCTGTATTCTCATACTATTCTTACTCATTCTTTGACTCACCTGTAACTTGTTCCTCTTTCTCATCTCACCTCTTCTGTAACCCCCCGGGCACCAGTGCTAGTGGGAGATCTGCCTTTCTTGGTGTAAAATATTAAAAAAAATAATCTGCTCAGTTAGGTATCCGAACGTAAACACACACACACACACACACACACACACACACACACACACACACACACACACACACACACACAAATATATAAACTTATTTATAAATGTAGCTTTGTCTGTGTGCGTATGTGTGTGTGTGTCCGTTACCTATTGACTCCGAAACGGCTGAACCGATTTTCTTGAATATTCACACAGTTGTACTATAAGCGTCTGTAAGTGTTCTTAGCTAGGTTTTGTGTCGAGGTAGCCCCGATAAATATCGATAATCGATAATCGAAAAAATCAGCTTATAGAAGGAGTGGTCCGATTTTCATCAAATTTCATACACTCATAGACAAATACATAAGAAACGATATTCAGAAGTTTCAAGGTTGCAGTTCTTACAATAGTGCAGAAAATCGATAATATATATATATATATATATATATATATATATATATATATATATAAGGCAACATGATTGTCTGTGTGTCTGTTTATCTGCTTGTATGTCTGTATTTTTTTCAGCCCTTTTATTTTAGTTTTGGCTCTAAGTAGGTATAATTGTAGTTCTTAGTCTCAGTCATGATACCATTTACTCAGAGGACTTATTTAGCTTTTAAAATTCAGTTTACGACGAAAAAACTTATTTGATATCGACACCAGGAAATGAAAGATTTGACTTACATCCATTCATTTTCTTTCAGTCTACGGTTTCGCTTTAACTGGAAACAACAACTGCTTTTTAGTCTTTCGTGCCAACGTCCAAAGAGTCTGAGCTCCAGGACCATGGATTAGTTTTAAAGCTTTCATTACACCCGTGCAACGCCGGGCTATACTGCTAGTATATATATATATATATATATATATATATATATATGTGTGTGTGTGTGTGTGTGTGTGTATATATATATATATATATATGGGTAATGATATCAAATCTGTTAACGGAGAGGGTATTCCAATTAAACGTTTTCAATATAAAATAATAAAGAGATAGATCTCTTCAGTGAGTTCAATGTGTACTATCCAGAGCAATATGATTACATCAAGGAAAAAAAACTGATAAACTGCAAAACAAATTCTTCTTCGGAATCTAAGACCCACCATCATTATTTACAAAATTAGACGTCCTAGAACATTATATGGATCAGTCAGTTAAGTGTCATATGTGAAACACGCTTGGGCGATCATGTCTCGAAAGAGACATGGCTGACTGGGCAGAAGATCATCCCGCAGTAGGTTGCTATTGCTTTCTGCGCTAGACTGGTTGCCAACCAAGGCTATAGAACCCAATCTGTCCTATTATTTAACCCATAACTGGAAGGAAGAGACAGATTAATACCTGTCTCAAGAGTATTTGTGTGTAAGTGAATGCGAGGAAGTCAACTGGAATTCGAACTCGGTTCCCCGATTTGTCGTTCGGAGTCAATATCCACTACACCACAACGTACACCTTTAAATAGATACCAGCTTGAAAAATCACAAAATGGACAAATCGTTTTATTTTTTAACTTTGTACTCGGGAAGCAGGTATTCACATATCTGGGAAGTGTTTGGACAAAGGACGTAAAGTGCGTCACCGAAATCCGAGAGCGTATTGAAATAGCCAAGGAAGCATTCCAAAAGTTAAGTAGAATACTCAGGAATAGAAAAATGTCACTAGAAACAAGGACAAAAGTACTAAACAGTTACGTGATACCTGTTCTCCTTGTGTGGAAGTGAGTGCCGAACAGTCTCCTCAAAAATGAAGAAGAAACTTGAAGCAACAGAAATGTTGGTATACAGAAGGATACTGAGGATTCCATCAACCGATCTCAAGTGGAACGACTATATCGAATTAATAGCTGTATTTACCGCTTAGAAAGTCGGGCCACTCTGTTGGGCCATAAAGATTTTCTTGTCAGAATTCATCTTGCACGTTTATAAGCCTACCATTCGTCCGTGCATTGAGTGCTGTTGCCATATCTGATCGAGTGCTTTATATTCGTCTCGAGGTTCTCGACAAAATCCAAGGCTTACGGCCTATTACGTTGAATATACCGGTTCTCGCTCGATCACCGAAGTTAAGCAACGTTGAGCCTGGTCAGTACTTAGATGGGTGACCGCTTAGGAATACCAGGTGCTGTAAGCGTTTATGGACGGATGTACGTTGTGGTGCGGTGGATATCGACTCTGAAAGAGAAATCGGTGAGCCGAGTTCGAATTCCAGTTGAATACCCTGCATTTACTTAAGCAGTGGCACCCTTGGGAAAGGTATGAATCCGTTCCTTCCCTCCAGTTATGGGTTAAATAACAAGGGTAGGACTTGGGGACCCTGCCCTTAAAAACAAATCTCTATGAATCTTGCAAACAAAAACAAATAAACTAAATGAAAAAAATCAAAACGATTTTCAGCATTAAATGACCTAATGAAGGTTGATATGCTGGTTAAATGAACCAACCAACCAACAAAATCAAAGGGTGGATCTGCAACATAATCGATCCCAATTTAGCAGCTAGACTTCAGCCATTTTCTCACCGACGGGATGTAGCATCCCTGTGTCTTTTCTACAAATATTTTCACGGTTTCTTCTCTGACAAGCTTCTTTCCATGGTGTCCCGGCCACATACATTTATTTGTGTCCCTAGATTGGCATCTAGGTCCTACTCTTTTACAGTTAAAACAATAAAATGTAACCGATACTTCTACTCTCGCAGCTTCTTTTCTCGCATTTCTTACATGTGGAAATCCCTTCCGTATACTTGCTTCTCTGATAGCTACAATCTCCAGAAGTTTAAATGCAACGTCAATTGTCATCTTCTATCTCCTTGATTCCCATTTTTCTCTTATCCTTTTTTTCAACATCTCATGTAACATTTTTTCCTTTTTTTCTCACTGTAACCCCTCCCTACTGCGCACTAGTGTGGGTTCTGCTTTGATTGGGGTGAAAAAACAAAAATAACATATTATTATTATTATTATTATTATTATTATTATTATTCCAGAATCAATGATATAGAATGAAAGAATGGAGAAATATCAAGAAGAAAAATAATAAAAAATGGTTAATTGATTTTTTAAAAAATCATTTCAACGCAAGCAAGGCAGTTTTACTACCACTGGTGTGCAGCGGGTTACATAGAAGGAAAGTGATGAGAAAGAAGAACAAATTATAGGGGATGTCAGAGAATGGGTAAGAGAAGGAGGAGAACACTGGTGTAGATGAGAGTGGACGGAAAAAAGAACATGAGAGAAAGGATACGGGTCAGTACGATAGAAGATGACGATTTACATTACATTTAAATTCTTGGAGATTGTGGCTGTCGGAGAAGCAAGTATACAGAAGGGAATTCCACGGGCGATACGTGCGAGAAAAGAAGCTGAGGGAGTAGAAGTTGCGGTTGCATTTTATTGGCTTCATTGTAAAAGTGTGGAACCTAGTTGCTAGTCTAGTAGCTCGAGTAAATTTATACACAGGGGGCACCAGAGAGCTAAGTTCATCGGAGCAGAATCCGTGAAAGTTTTTGTAGAAGAGACACAGGGAAGCCACATAATGCCGGTGAGAGAGTGGCTGCATCTGAGCTGCCAAGTCGGGATTGATCACATTGCAAATTGTCCGTTGGATTTTATCAAGAACCCGGGATGATTGGAAAGGTCGTATAAAAGAGAAAGCGATTTAATGAGATTGATGTCGTAGGGAGAAACAGAAGCAATACGCAGATTTTATGAGACTTAATGTCACTTATTTCTTAGACGGTGCCATCTTATATCTATGATGTTAGCATTAAAAAAAAATACGAAGTTGTCAAGAGAAGAAAATAAATTATTTCAGATTGTCGAAGCACGCTGCAGAGTTGGCAAAATGACCTCGCTTGAGAGCTAAGGAATATTTGGGATATAATGGTTATATTTCTGTCACAACGAAAAGTGGGATCAACGCATTTCTATTATCGATATTTGAGGGACCAACTGGAAATTCAATAAAGGGCTAAAACAACCCAAAGTCTTGCAAAATTTGGGCTCCTCAACATTTGCGAATGTGCGTTTTCTGTCTTATGATCGTCCTGAGACAACTAAAAGAGGCTTCAGTTATGAAATTGTAAACAATCTTCAACGTTCAATATAAGATTCGATCGCCACAGAGAAAAGCTGTCCAGAAATGAAAGAGACATTTTTTTATTTATTCATTTTACCCCAAGCAAAGTGAAACCGCCACTAGTGGGCGGGGTTTACAGTGAGAGAAAAGACTGGGCGCAGGGGGAGTCGAAGAAAGGATAAAATATATATGGGATTCAAGGAGATAGGTGTCGACGTTGCATTTGGAGACTGTAGCTATCAGAAGAGTTCTACCGGCGGGAAGTGCGAGAAAAAAACTGTTGGTGTAGAAGAGACGGTTAGATTTAATTATTTCAACGGTAAAAGGGTAGGGTCTAGATGAAAATCTATTCTTCTTCTTCTTATTCTTCTTCTTCTTCTTCTTCGTCTTCTTCTTCTTCTATGTACCCTGTCCCTTCAGGACGTAGGCGATCATGGCTTTCCACGTCTCACTATCCCTGGTGGCTCTTAGCACGCCTTCTACTGTTACACCATGCAACCCTCGTTCCATCATCCACCTAATTAGGTTCTTCAAATATGTTAACCGCTGCTTTCCCCTGTCTCTTTTTCCCGCTATCTGGCCTGTTAAAATTTATAACTTTATTTGTATTTGTGATAGAAATAATTTGTAAAATCGATTAAAAAGAAGTAAGTCTATATTTTTGAAGGTTTTATTGAAATTTTATTTAATGTTCCACATGTCCTCTATCAATGTCAACACAAAGGGTAATACGATTTTGCAGTTCACAGAAAACAATTACCAACTGATTTACAATAATGCCTGAAATCACATTAGTTATTTTAGCTTTCAAATCTTCTAATGAACTAGGTTGGGTTGCATACACAACTGTTTTCACATGAAAATAATCTAGTGGAGTCAAACTGGCGAACGTGGAGTCGAATAAAATGATCCACCCCTTCCAATCCATCTGTTAGGACATTACTGATTTAGAAACTAACATGCAGGGCAAAGAGACAAAGTTTCTTGTTGAAACACTGTATTATCTTTCAAGTTTAATTGTTCAAGCTGCGGAATAATGTAAACTTTTTAAAGTGCACAAGAACTTTATTGATAGCCTGTATTTACAGGGACATGGGCGCGTGAACGAATGGTTAGAACGTTTCCAACCATCGGACACGGGTTCAAATCTCGCTATGGTCAATTGGTCAGGAAGGTGTTTATCGCTTGGGAAGCGCGCGGACTTTCTTTAGGAAGTGCTTGAAAACCATAGTACGGGTTGATCGAAGCCTTGTGAAGTGAAATCGTACAGACAGAGTTATTAGTCGATGGTTGTGTTAACGCATAGCCCCAAGTCATTGTGACTGAAGATTTGACCTTGTGTGAACACCAGAGGATTCACAGAAACTATAAGGGTAAGATCCTCTCAGCTTAATTGCAGTAAAAACCAGAGGTGTGCCAGAGAAAGGCGTCTGCAATAGGGATTGGCTAACTGCCCTAGCAAATAGGTATGTAATATATATATATATATATATATATATATATATATATATATATATATATATATACCCAAGTGAATAATGAACGAAGTAAGTATTAATAACATTCAAAACATTAATATGAAACAGTTCTTAATATAAAAATAAGTAATGTTTAGAACATGCACAAATTATAATTTACAACAAAATGTACACTTTTGTAGTAAATTATAATTTGTACATGTTCTAAACTATGACTTACAATATATATATTACATAAATACGATTTCAAAGTACTTGTTTGAAGAAACGTAAAAGTTGCATATTTTTCGATCGCGTGCTGGATCAAAGATTTTTGAGTTTCATCGACTGAGATAATTTGTCTCGATAAATTAATATGAACATCTATAGACACATATAGACATGTGTGTGTATGCTTATGTGCGTGTGCAAGAGCGCATATTTGTAGTAATATGTATATGGGGATTAGCTTATGTAAACTTGGGTATCTGTAAATAGACATATTGTTATAATACAATATATGCAAGCATAAAATTATATATATATATATATATATATATATATATATATAAGATATCCTGATTCATTGATTCATTTCTGTGAAGGAAGGATAAGTTATCTCCGCTCCGGAAGATAGGTTGTATATCCAATACTGTAGCACGCGCTTTCATTTCTTGCTTTGCAGTCAACTTCCTTTCCTCGGCTCTCTCACACTCTTCACCAGCTTCAGTCATCTTGGCGAGACTACTTTTATCGTGAAACACCTTACGTATTCCCTTTCTGACAAACAGCGTCTCCGCAGTTCTCTTAACAAGAGCGCATAATGGCGATGATGTTGGCGCGCACGAAACCCTATAAAAAATGAGTGCCTTACTTTTGTCTTCCGTTAACCATTTCTTCTTTTGCTTCAACTGTTTCTTTTTTTTTCTTTTTTTCTTATATTTCTTTTTCTTCGTCTTCTTCCATCAATAAATATTATATCCTTTTATGCTGTTATCTAAGTATGTACTCGTGTTTTTATTGACTTGCTGAGGTTTATTAAAAATTCTTCCTGGACTATACCTTCCTTCATAGCAGACGACAAATAGAAATATAAAAAAAACAAAACAAAAAACAACAAAAAATAAACACGAGATCTCTCCTTTGCTTTGCTAATAAAAGGCATGGTTTTAATGCTATCTCCTAAGCAAGACCTCGAATCATAAGAGATTAACACACACAAAAGGGCATTTTTTTAAAAATCATATCACCCAAAGCAAGGCAAAAACGCCACTGATGCGCAGGGGGCTACGTAAGAGTAAAAAGATTGGAAAAGAGAAAAACCGGAAACCTCATCATAAACAGGAAACAAGGGATGAGCCTCTTCACCTGTTCAATA
>JBBBDQ010000744.1:2402500-2460000 GCA_037127315.1 Ascarosepion bandense | reverse complement strand
TTCCGTAAATTATTCTTTATTAAATCGTATTTTTGAAGCTGGTTTTACCAGTTCCTTTGCACCAGATAGCACAAATTTCAGGGCATTGCGCAGGCATTGAACTCATATTCTAATGGTACGAAACATCCCTCAGGGTCAACATTAGGCATAGCATATTCTACTCCCTTGGAGTGTATAAGGAGTTTCAGATCGTAATTCCGAAAATGTTACAGAATACGATAGATTCATGACGACGTTAGGAAGGTACAAGGAGAGAAATGTCGTGATTTACAGCAAAGAAAAGGACACCACTTTGAAATACATACAGTTTCTCAAGAAGCATATATTTCCTGTATATTTCCACGGTTATCATTAATAATTAATCTTAAAACCAAGGAAAACCAGACCACCACCGACAGTTTGGTACCCGCCACTATTGCAGCAACAGGGACAATCATTAGATATCAAATCCTGAATGGAATGAGTTGTACGAACAAGAATTTTCTTTGCCCGGCCTTTAACCCAAACTCGTTTTCCATCCGTGCCTTGTTTTCAGGGATTTTCTTCTGCAATTCTTCTGGCGCCAATGCAAGGAATTGGAGACATGGTTTTCGAAAAGAAGAACAAGAAACTCGAGGGACATTTAATCACGCTGGTTCGGTGTTTGCCAGGATCTTACAGTGCGAGGACGAGAAAGGAAGGGTCGATCAGGAGTGACAATACGTATTAATTATATATACAGGGATGCGTCATCGAACAAACATCAACTGAATTGAATTCGTATCCGTGTATTCATATTAAATATGCATAAGTAAATGTACATTTCAGTATAGATAGATAGATAGATAGATAGATAGATAGATAGATAGATAGATAGATAGATAGATAGATAGATCAAAAGAAACATAGGAAAATAATAAATATTTCGTTATGGCTTATTCAGATAAATATAGATAGAGAGAGAGAGCGGTACATTGGTAAAGAGAAGAAAATAATTCAATGCATAACTAAGAGATAAATTGAATAAGCCTGCGCACACACAAGCACATATTTAAAGAGATGTTTAATATCGCTAGAGGTTATACATTCGTCTATACAGAAAGGCAGATTTGATGTAGAGTTATATTTAACAATTATACATATGTAAATGCGATATAGTTGCGGAATGATAGTGATATATTTTGTGTAAATGCAATCATACATCTATCGTTTATTTTTAACTAGCATCATAGCCCGGCGTTGCCCGTGCAACGCAGAACATTTTAGTAGTAGGACTCGGTTATATAAAAAGAAATTATACTGATGTTTAAAAATTGTTAAAAAATTCAATTAAAAAAAATCTATTTTCTTTTCTTTTGCATAAACGTGATTTGATGTTTTGTGTGACATTGTAAACAACATTGCGTTTGTTTTTTATTTCAAAATTATGGGGGAAAATATTTACATTTTTTTTTCGACTAAATAAATTTAACATAAAAATAACAATTATTTATTTTGTTTTACTGAAATTAGAAATATAAAAACTATTATGCTCTCAGTTCTGAAATTTTCGAAGAATATTTAAAAATGTAGAAATATAAAAAAACTATTACGCTCTCAGTTCAGAAACTTTCTTAAAAATATTTCTTTTGTTTTACGGGGAAAAGTATTCACATTTTTTTGTTGATCAAATTAATTTTTAAAAAGTCGGAATAAAATTAAATATAAAGGCTCATTTTTTTATTCACGCTTGATACGTGTGATTTGATTTTTGTGACGTAATCTAGCAACCATCTTAGATCTTAGATGTTTTACGGAGCAAATGTAAATAATCGGTTCCATTGGCCAAAAAGTGCGAAAGGGAAAATTGCTGAAATTAAAACTCAAAAAGTATGTGTCGACCTGGCTTCCCTGTAGATATGTGTCCCTAGAAAATTTGAATGGCGTAGCTTTAAAAATGTAGGCATGCATAGCTTACAGTCACACATAGACTCACAGATTATTTTTTATATATATAGATAATTATTTCACCCCAAGCAAGGCAGGACTGACACTGGTGCGCAATGGGTTACAGCGAGAGAAAAAACAAAGTACAAGAAATATCGGAGAAAGATACGAGAAGAATGGGATCCAAGTAGATAGATGATTGTAATTAACGTTGCATTTAAACTTTTGGAGATTGTAGCTGTCAGGGAAGCAATCAAACGGAAGAGAGTTCCACAAACGGTAATTGCGAGAAAATAAACTATTTGAGTAGAAGAGGCGGTTACAGTTAACTATTTTGATGGTTAACCGGTGGAATGCTATTCTTGTAGCACACATAAATACATGTGATTTAGGAACCAGGAAAAAAAGCCCATCAGGGCAGTTGCCATAAAAATACTTGTAGAAAAGACCGAGGGAAGCCACATTACTTCGGTGTGAAAGTTACTGAAAGCAGGTTGCCAAGTCAGGATCAATTAGATTGCAGATCCTTCTTTGGATGTTGTCAACAACCTCGAGATGAATAGCAAGAGCACCCGACTAGATATGACAACATTATTTCATGAACGGACAAATAGTAAATTTATAAATATGCAAACTGGATCCTGACAAGAAAACCTTCCTGACACCAAACAGTCAGTTAAGTGCCATACGTGATCATGTCTCTAAATAGGCATGACTGACTGGACAGAAGATTTCTCTGCAGTAGGTCGCAATTACATAACCCAATCTGTTCTGCTATTTAACCCATAGCTGGAGGGAGAAGTGACGGATTAATACTTTTTCCAAGGGTATTTATGCGCAAGTGAATGCAATGAATTCAACTGGAATTCGAACTCGGCTCTCCGATCTTTCGTTTTAAACTGATATCCATTGCACGACAACACAACCTCGCCACCATTTAGAAGCAGTAAGTATTCTATATCAGTAGTTGTATCTGTGGTCACTCAGGACTGACATGAAAATTGTCGTATTCACAGGAAGTATTCTATATCAGTAGTTGTATCTGTGGTCACTCAGGACTGACATGAAAATTGTCGTATTCACATAAACACAGTAAGAGTGGGGAAATATAGACATGGATGCCATGTTATACTGAAAATAAAGCATACAATACCGCTTGGAAATCCCCAAATAAATTATCAAACACGGATAGCATAAGGTCCGAAACCATCAACTTATCCTCTTGGTGTTATTGATTTAAGTTTCGAAATGAGAAGAGAGTATTTGAAAGAAATGAAAATGAAACGAGACAAAAAAAAAAAAAATATGAGTCAAGATGAAATCCCTAACAAGTTTGGAATATCAAAGACAAATTACCTAGTAACAGAGTGGAACCTATTTTTGGAAGTTTAGAGTTGGAAACATAATTCTTAGTAATTTTGGGGTGTTTATACAAAAAGTTCAAAACCAACTTTGCTCAAAAATGTTCCCAAACCGAAATATCCATTTTTTAACGTTGGCGATATTTTCACTATTTCTGAGGATATATGTGTGGCTTCATCATAAGCAATCCCCATGTAAAGCTCTTGACATATCTGTGATAACATAGTTTTAAGCGTCATTTAAAGTAAATATAGCGACAAAAGTGAAAATAAAAGTAATTTTTAAAGTATTTTCAGTAAATAAAAGACATCCAACTCGAGAAACTTCATGATAATAATATAAATGTCCTACATACAATTCTTCTTCACTGTGCTGTGTCACTTCAGGGTGTGGGGGATCATGTCCGTTCACATCACCCTATCACTTGTAGCCCTTAACACTCCTTCTGTTATTGCCTCACCCCCACGCTCCGCCATACATCTGCTCAAGTCCATCAAGTATTTCACGCGTTGCTTTGTCCTACTTTTCCTTCCCTCTATCAGTCCCGTGAGCATCAGATTCTCCAGGCCTTCTTTCCTCATTACAGGACCCAGAAACTTCAGCTGTCTTTTCTTTATAAGTATCAGTTCTTAGATGCTAATAATGTTTTTTTAATCATATCACCCCGAGCAAGGCGGTAACGTCACTGATGTGCAGGGGGCTACGTAAGAGTGAAAAGATTGGAAAAGAGAAAGCCGAAAACCATATCCTAAACAGGGAACAAGGGTGAGCCTCTTCACCTGTTCAATAGACGTGGGTGGAGTGTGAACCGGGCGATAGTTTAACTCATTGTTGTGGTCATATGTTACATTTGTAGAATTGGCTGTATTTGTTTCTATATATGCTCAAGCTGTGTTTGATTTAATGTTTCTATCATTGCAAATCAGGTGAGACATGTTTTGTTGAACCTTTAAATATTTCTTATTAAACTTGGTATTTTGAATGCACTATTAATGCTGTCATTCTGAGGTCACATGGGTTATGGCTATTTTTTGTCAAAAAATGTCAAAAAACTTGATGTTATGTTTGCTCTTTATTGAACTTTACCACCACAAATTTGAATTTGTTTATTTTATAAGGCTTGACAATACTGAAAATATTTTTTCCAGGTGACAACTGACTTGAATATATGTTTTGTATTTCAGAAATGTGGTCAGCAGTGAGAGAAGGAAATTCTAAAAACTATCCCTGATGTCTTCTTTTATATTCTTAGATATTACACTTTACCTAGGCAAGAGGGTCCTGGGTATGACGATAAACTGCATCCAGCAGCAAGGCCTCTGATTGGAAGGTTGTGAGGAGAATGGAACCACCTCTTAATTGCTGTTGTTCCCAGGTCCAACCTGACCCGGAGTGGTTGCCCAGCTATGGGCAAACAGCTAACCCCCAAACTGGGGTCAAAACACTATGAACGTATGAAAATACACTTCTATAGAAATATATACAGACGAATATACTTTTACAGAAAAATATACATTTTTGGATGAAAAAAAATTACCAACAATACATTTTGAAGAAAAAAATTATCATTACACATTTTTGAAAAAAAAAATTATTGCCATCATACAATTTTGAAGTAAAAATATTATTACCAGCAATACATTTTTGAATACAAAACTAGAAGAGATCTAAAAATAAAATGTTTTTCATCACTTTTCTTTTTCTTTTTTCTTTTTTTTTCTTTTTTTTTCAATTGGAGTAGATAGACTAAACTATCGCCCGTTTCACACTCCACCCACGTCTATTGTACAGGTGTAGAGGCTCACCCCTTGTTCCCTGTTTAGGATGTAGATTCCGGCTTTCTCTTTACCAAATCTTTTCACTCTCACGTAGCCCCCTGCACATCAGTGGCGTCACCGCCTTTCTCGGGGTGATATGATTAAAAAAAAATCAACCTTCTTACTATAACTGAACATTAAAAATATGATTACGGTCATATCACATTCAATACACCGGTTCTCGCACGATTACCGAAGTTAATCAACGTTGAGCCTGGTCAGTACTGAGACAAGTGACCGCTTGAGGAACACTAGGTGCTGTAAGCGTTTATTGACGGATGTGCGTTGTGGTGCAGTGGTCGGAAAGAGTAATCGGGGAGCCAATTTCGAATTCCAGTTGAATTCCCTGCGTTCACTTACGCGCTAGTAACCTTGGGAAAGATGTTAATCCGTCCCTTCCCTCCAGTTATTTTTTTTAATTTTTTTAATTTTTTTAATCATATCACCCCAAGCAAGGCGAAAACGCCACTGATGCGCAGGGGGCTACGTGTGAGTGAAAAGATTGGAAAAGAGAAAAACCGGAAACCACATACTAACCAGGAAACAAGGGATGAGCCTCTTCACCTGTTCAATAGACGTGGGTGGAGTGTGAACCTGGCGATAGTTTAGTCTATCTACTCCAATTGAAAAAAAAAAAACATAAAGTAAAAAAAAAAAGAGTGAAAAGATTGGAAAAGAGAAAAACCAGAAGCCACATCCTAACCAGGAAACAAGGGATGAGCCTCTTCACCTGTTCAATAGACGTGGGTGGAGTGTGAACCGGGCGATAGTTTAGTCTATCTACTCCAATTGAAAAAAAAATGAAAAGGAGTGAAAAGATTGGAAAAGAGAAAACCGGAAACCACATCCTAACCAGGAAACAAGGGATGAGCCTCTTCACCTGTTCAATAGACGTGGGTGGAGTATAAACCGGGCGATAGTTTAGTCTATCTACTCCAATTGAAAAAAAAATAAAATAAAATTTAAAAAAAAAGAATGAAAAGATTGTTAAAGAGAAAAACCGGAAACCACATCCTAACCAGGAAACAAGGGATGAGCCTCTTCACCTGTTCAATAGACGTGAAAATAAAATAATTTTTTTTTTTTACTAAGTTTCAACTTAGTAAAAGTCGAAACGGCCTTTAAACCAACAATTTAGTAGAATTTAGTCCCAAAATTAAATGAATAAAAACAAACATGGTAGAATAAATTAGCCGATGGGTTAAATAACAGGGTAGGACTTGGGACCCTGCCCTTAAACAAATTCCTAGGTGATCAGCACAACGTCTTCGCACCTCATGTAGTGTGTAAAATATGTGTTGAAACAGCGTTTCAATAAAAAAAGTGCGAAAGAAATAACTTAAGCTTTGGCATTGTCATGTTGTGGAGAGAATTCAAAATTATCATGACGAATATTATATTTGCATACATCTAGCTCAACTTTTAAGAGTCAGTTAAGTGTCATACGTGAAACACACTTGAGTGATCATGTCTCGAAAGAGACATGACTGTCTCGGCATTTGATTATCCCGCAGTAGGTTCCAATTTCTTTCTGTGGTACACTGGTTGCCAACCAAGGCTATAGAACCCAATTCGTCCTATTACTTAACCCATAATTGGAGGGAAGAGACGGATTAATACATTTCCTAAGTGTATTTGCGCGAAAGTGAATGCAAGAAATTCAACTGGAATTCGAACTCAGCACCTCGATTTGTCGTTCCGAATCGATATTCACTGCACCACAACGCACATCTTCTAAGAGTAAGTGTCACATAATTTATTCAAATCTGCCGTCTGCTATTCGACCTGTACCCAAATCGTACCATAATTTAAAAAAAAAAAAGATAATGGAAGATTTAAAGATTATTTAAGTGACCTTTTTTTTTTTTTGTAAAATAAATATAAAATTGAAACTTTCTCGGCTGTATTTGGTGACTTTAAAATTTCTTATTTTCTGGAAATTTGAAAATTAGAACTTTAGTGTCATTGTAATAATTGCCACTGCATTTTGGAACTACACAGGGACTTAATATTTTTTTTTATTAATTTTCAAGAAGTAAATCTTAATAACATGTTTGTCGCAAGCAAGAAAAATACATATGGCGACGTTGCTTAGAGCCTTTCGTGTGACGTGAAGGAAAAACAGAAAATTATCGCGCAGGCTTTATTATACTGCTGTCTTGTCTATACCACACTCGGAAGAATGACTGACACCAGCGTTCATGTCCTTTGCTGATGATAGCGTTTATCAGAATGGGGAGATGTTAGTGTGGTAACCTGAAAGATGACAACCTAAGTTATCCTACAAAAACAGGAAAACTTAGATTCATTATTTGACTGAAAATAAAATTAACATAAAAATCACTTTTTTTTTAGTTTGAAATATCTAAAATTTTTGTTCTGTTTTAAGCTAGTAAATCTTTTGCTTTTGTTTCAAATAACTGTAACAAAAACTATTGCTTTTGTGGGTCAAGCTGTATGAGGAAGAGGAGGGCCCGCCAAAACGTTTGGCGCAGGCAGGGTCAATTGGTTTAGTTCGTGATCTCGATTTATCATAAAAAATCGCCCAGTTGCTTGGGTCAAATTTAAAAGAAAATAACCTATTTGCATTAGAAACTATTTTCGCGTTTTATAGACACTGAGTGAATATGTTGCATACATTATTGAGCATGAACTATTATTTTAGTTATAAAGATGTTACTGTGGGAATACAATCCAGAATCCAGGAGACATTCAATCAGTTTAGTGCCATACGTGATACACGCTTTGGTGATCATGTTACAAAAGAGACATGGCTGACTTGGAAGAAGATTTTCCAGCAGTAGGTTGCCATTACTTTCTGCGGTAGACTGGTTACCAACCAAGGCTATAAAATCCAATCTGTCATGCTATTTAACCCATAACTGGATGGAGAAGAGACAGATTAATGCCTTTCTCAAGGGTTTTTACTTCTAAGTGAATGCAACGAATTCAACTGGAATTCGAACTCGGCTCTCCGATTTCTCGTTCCGATCCGATATCTACTGCACCACAATATACTAATAAAGGATATTATATAAAATTAATGGAAAACTGCAACTGCATGAAAAATAATGCTTGAAGAGATGTGGTGCTCCTCACACCAGAGATGTTTGAAGCATTATTCTCATGGAAGATATGTGGGGGACATTATTTTCATGGAAGACACGAGGGAGACTTTTCATGGAAGATATGCGGAGGATATTATTTTCATGGAAGATATGCCGAGGACATTTTTAATAGAAGATATGCGGGGCACATTTCATGGAAGACATGCGGGGGATATTATTTTCATGGAAGTTATTCAGGGGAATTTTCATGGAAAATATGCGGGGGACTTTTCATGGAAGATATGCGG
Organism: Ascarosepion bandense; assembly: GCA_037127315.1. Lineage (NCBI taxonomy): Eukaryota > Metazoa > Mollusca > Cephalopoda > Sepiida > Sepiidae > Ascarosepion > Ascarosepion bandense. The sequence continues at coordinate 2,451,561 of JBBBDQ010000744.1, read as the reverse complement.
GGGACATTATTTTCATGGAAGATATGCAAGGGACATTATTTTCATGGAAGATATGCGGAGGACTTTTCCTGGAAGATATGCGGCGGACATTATTTTCATGGAAAATATGCAGGGGAACTTTTCCTGGAAGATATGCGGGGGACGTTTCATGAAAGATATGCGGGTGAGTTTTCATGGCAGATATGCGGGAGACTTTTCATGGAAGACATGCGGGAGACTTTTCATGGAAGATATGCGGAGGACATTTTTAATAGAAGATATGCCGGGCACATTTCATGGAAGATATGCGGGGGACATAATTTTCATGGAAGTTATTCAGGGGAATTTTCATGGAAAATATGCGGGGGATACTATTTTTAATATAAGATATGTGGGGGACATTTCATGGAAGATATGCGGGGGACTTAAAGGTCATTGGATTTCTTTTGGGTCTGTAAGTGCGTCATACCAAGTATCTTTGTGTTATGTATCTTTTGATACTATGGAAGAAATCTTTGGGTTAGTTCAAACAAAAAGTGACCGTTGGATACAAAAGACAGGAGTTCAAAATCAGAGAGAAGAATGTTTTAAACAGTCCTTTGGTTAATCCCAAGAAAAGTTTACTTCCTCGATTGCATATCAAGCTTCGGCCGATAAAGCCGTTTGTGAAGGACCAGGATAGAGACTGTTTCAAGTAAGAAGATTTTAGCCTTCTCGTGTGAGGAAATTAAGGATGTTGTTTGACAAACTACAGATTAGGCAGCTGTTGCAGAATAAGCAGTTTTTGGAGACCATGTATGGTGTTGAACAAGAAACGTGGAATTCTGTTGGTACGATTGTGTTTGACTTCCTAGGAAATGGGATGTTGTCGAATCATAAAGATCTGGTGCGGAATCTGTTAAGCAACTATTGAGCATAGAACTGCAACATCAGTGTCAAATGAATTTCTTGCACGGTCATTGCTTCTACCGGTGATTTGAATTTCGAAGTGAACCCTCAAGGACACATGGCCCAGTGAATAAAAACGTTGGTTAGATTCAGTGACTTTAAAAGTTGTGGGTTCAAAACATGGCGACATCTGAAAATGGCATAAGTCATGGAACGAAAAAATTTATCCCGGTGATCGAAATATTGGGTTCGGTTCAAAATTTCAATCACCTGAAGAAGGTTGAAGTGTGAATATGACAATAAAGATGAGGACAACAGTCTGGACAACGTAAATAATATTACCTCATCTTTATTAAAACAGTATTATGCTGATCATAATTAAAGTAATATTATTCTGATCATAAGAAAGCTTTAGATTTAAATAAAACAACAACAAAAAAAATATTGGATCACTTGTATGCCAGCGGAAAAAGTTGTGAACAAAATTCTGAAGGAAGAAGAGGAAGTATATATATATATATATATATATATATATATATATATATATATATATATATATGTGTGTGTGTGTGTGTGTGTGTGTGTGTGTGTGTGTGTGCAAGTATAGGGCAGGTATGGATGGAATAATATTCCGTATCCAAAGAAACATTATTCTTAAAAAGTGCTCAATACAATGTAGAGCTAATAACATTTATTCAGAAATTATAACATGAATGTTATAATATCGCTACAAAATAGCTACTTTTGTAGTGATATTATAACATATTTATGTTATAATTTCTGAATAAAAAAATATATTTATATATTTATAATTATGACATACACATACACAAACACACACGCATATATATATATATATATATATATATATATATATATATATATATATAGTCTAAATGTGTAATAACGATCGCTCTTATCCATATAGGGGCACAAGCACATCCACCTACACACAGTCACGTGCGCTGATATATGCACCTGTACATTTACATATCTGAATGAATGCAAGTACATGCATTAATAACTTTTTACTAGTAATAAAGCGATAATTATCTATCTATCTATCTATCTATCTATCTATCTATCTATCTATCTATCTATCTATCTAGCCCTCAAATACAGATGACAGGCTGAATCTCTCTTTCTTTCTCTCTCTCTCTCTCTCTGTATATATATGATCAGTCACTGACATGAAAAGTCATGCACAAATACGACTTTCACGCCCATATATATATATATATATATATATATATATATATGTAACTGTAAAATATGTCAATTTAATTACTTTGAAGTTCAGTGTGAGAGCTTTCTGAAATGACATATGTATATATTCATACGCAGGCACACACACACACACACACACACACACACACACATATATATATATATATATATATATATATATATATATATAAGCGTATCTGTTTTTCTATGTGTGTTCCTGTCCGTCCGCATCTTCGTAATACATATCGAGCCTACGTATCGTCTCATATCTTCTGTAATCACCCATCAACTTCCGATAAAGGCCATCGTATATAAAATCGAAATGCTGCTAGAGCGGCCCGGACGTCGCTCTTGTTGGGCCCCAGACAGTCGGGCGACCTGTAACAGACGTGACATCAACGCGCAATTGCCAGTTGAGTTGGCTGGGGTATGTGGGACGAAAACGGCTGCTAAAATGAAATGAATAAAATAATATCAATAATAATAGCGGTTATTGAGAATGTAAGCTAAGTGTCAGATGGCTGTATATTTGGAGGAAATTCATCATTTAGGCATTTGCTCTAAGAAGACCTGAAATTGACGCCATATCTTTGAGATTTGCGTTATTCATAAGGAAAATTCTCGCTTTCTTCAATGTTGCTTGGGCTCTATTCTTTCATCATTAACATTTTCCCTAGTTTCACTACCAGTAAATCATTTACAATTGTCCTTAAGCTAAGTAGTATGAAAACTATTAAAAAATAGACTAAGTCTCGTATAAATCGAAGAATTATTTTATACTGATATTAACACGGACTTGTTAGTAACGTTGGAATTAATTCCAAAGTATTGACGCCTACGGTCTTCGCTCGATTACCGAAGTTAAACAATTTCGATACAGACAATACTTAGTTGAGGGACTGTTTCAGAATACTGGATACTTTAAGGATCATCTAGAATATATTTCGACTTTAAATAACGATTTTTAAGGCTTAAAGATCCTTTGCAGGTTAATTAAAACCATAAAATATTTTTAGATTGTAAGATTTTTTTTTTAGATAATAATGATTTAGTGATACATGTTTTACTAATTAACCCATTGCTAGGATGGGTTTATACCTTTAATTCTGAAAGTAATTTCCATCCCGGACATTTTGCCAACGTGTCTTCTCTTGTGCAATGCCCTGATGGTAAAAAAGAGGTATTTTGATCGCAAAGAAGTCTGCGAGTGCCTGTTGCAAGGCATCATTTTGAAAGGATTTCCCATGAAGGTGGGTGTCCAGGGAATGGAAGAGGTGGTAATCTGATGACGCACGTTCCAGTGGGTAAAGTTGAATGCATTTAGTTTTGATAGCGATCGAGTTCATTTTTTTTTTGGGGGGGGGGGGTATTTTCTATCTTGAGAGCGGTCAAGTTCATTGTTTTTATTCTTTTGCATTTTAATAATCACCTCTTCTTAATCACTGAGATGACGCCGGTATTTCCTTGGTGGAGGTTTGCAATCTTTGATTACTCTTTCTATTTTCCTGATTGTTTTACTTTTTACTTTTTCTTCTATTTTTTCTTTTCACTTTTTTTTTTTTACGTTTTCTTTCCTAATTTTTAAAAGATTTTTCTTTGTTATATCCTTTTTTCTTCATTTTTTATGTTCTTCTTTTTTATTACTTGATTTAGCGTGCTGCGAATATTCTTATGATCATAAAATGTCTTTTTTTGAATAAAATATTTTTTAAATGTCTCAAAAAATGTAAGAAATAAAAAGGAATATTTCTGGAAAAAAAATGAAGGCTATTAAATGGACAAAGGTAAATAAAAGGAAATGAAATTGAATAAACCGAAAAAATCGATGTAGTTAGAAAATGAACAGATTAGAAATAAAGAAAAATGGCGTATAAAGATGGTGGGATGCGGGAAAATATCGAGCTGCAAAAGCTAGCAATTGTCTGACGAAATCGCCAGTTAGAAGAAAAAAGCCATTGAAACAGGTTCAGGTCTTCTTAAAATTCTCTTTTGGCTTTGTTTTCACTGAAAAATGCCCATCTACTCAGTCATATTAAACTGTTCATATGTACCCACCTGTCTATTTGAAATAACATCTATCTATCTATCTATCTATCTATGGTCATATCTATCTTTCTATCTACCTATCTATCTATCTATCTATCTATCTATCTGAGTTTGGTCATATCTATCTATCTATCTATCTATCTATCTATCTATCTATCTATCTATCTGAGTTTGGTCATATCTATCTATCTATCTATCTATCTATCTATCTATCTATCTATCTGAGTTTGGTCAATCTATCTATCTATCTATCTATCTATCTATCTATCTATCTATCTATCTGAGTTTGGTCATATCTATCTATCTATCTATCTATCTATCTATCTATCTATCAATCTATCTATCTATCTGAGTTTGGTCATATCTATCTATCTATCTATCTGAGTTTGGTCATATCTATCTATCTATCTATCTATCTATCTATCTATCTATCTATCTATCTATCTATCTATCTATCTGAGTTTGGCCATATCTATCTATCTATCTATCTATCTATCTATCTATCTATCTATCTATCTATCTATCTATCTGAGTTTGGTCATATCTATCTATCTATCTATCTGATTTGGTCATATCATCTATCTATCTATCTATCTATCTATCTATCTATCTATCTGTTTGGTCATATCTATCTATCTATCTATCTATCTATCTATCTTTATCTATCTTCTGAGTTTGGTCTATCTATCTATCTATCTATCTATCTATCTATCTATCTATCTATCTGAGTTTGGTCATATCTATCTATCTATCTATCTATCTATCTATCTATCTATCTATCTGAGTTTGGTCATATCTATCTATCTATCTATCTATCTATCTATCTATCTGAGTTTGGTCATATCTATCTATCTATCTATCTATCTATCTATTTGCGTTTGGTCATATCTATCTATCTATCTATCTATCTATCTATCTATCAGGTTTGGTCATATCTATCTATCTATCTATCTATCTATCTGAGTTTGGTCATATCTATCTATCTATCTATCTATCTATCTATCTATCTATCTATCTATCTATCTGAGTTTGGTCATATCTATCTATCTATCTCTCTATCTATCTGAGTTTGGTCATATCTATCTATCTATCTATCTGAGTTTAGTCATATCTATCTATCTATCTCTCTATCTATCTGAGTTTGGTCATATCTATCTATCTATCTCTCTATCTATCTGAGTTTAGTCACTATCTATCTATCTATCTCTCTATCTATCTGAGTTTGGTCATATCTATCTATCTATCTCTCTATCTATCTGGGTGAGTGTATCTATCTATCTATCTATCTGAGTTTGGTCATATCTATCTATCAATCTATCTGAGTTTGGTCATATCTATCTATCTATCTATCTATCTGAGTTTGGTCATATCTATCTATCTATCTGAGTTTGGTCATATCTATCTATCTATCTATCTATCTAGTTTAGTTAATATCTATCTATCTATCTATCTATCTATCTGAGTTTAGTTATATCTATCTATCTATCTATCTATCTATCTATCTATCTATCTATCTATCTAACTGAGTTTCGTTATATCTATCTATCTATCTATCTATCTATCTATCTATCTGAGTTAGTTATATCTATCTATCTATCTATCTATCTATCTATCTATCTATCTATCTATCTATCTATCTATCTGAGTTTGGTCATATCTATCTATCTATCTATGTATCTGAGTTTGGTCCATATCTATCTATCTATCTAGTTGGTCATATCTATCTATCTATCTATCTATCTATCTATCTATCTATCTATCTATCTATCTGGTTGGTCATATCTATCTATCTATCTATCTATCTGAGTTTGGTCATATCTATCTATCTATCTATCTATCTGAGTTTGGTCATATCTATCTATCTATCTATCTATCTATCTATCTATCTATCTATCTATCTATCTGAGTTTGGTTATATCTATCTATCTGAGTTTGGTCATATCTATCTATCTATCTAGGTTGGTCATATCTATCTATCTATCTATCTATCTATCTATCTATCTATCTATCTATCTGAGTTTGGTTATATCTATCTATCTATCTATCAAGGTTTGGTTATATCTATCTATCTATCTGAGTTTGGTTATATCTATTTATCTATCTATCTGAGTTTGGTCATATCTATCTATCTATCTGAGTTTGGTCATATCTATCTATCTATCTATCTGAGTTTGGTCATATCTATCTATCTATCTATCTATCTATCTATCTATCTATCTATCTATCTATCTATCTATCTATCTGAGTTTAGTCATATCTATCTATCTATCTGAGTTTGGTCATATCTATCTCTCTATCTGAGTTTGGTCATATCTATCTATCTATCTGAGTTTGGTCATATCTATCTATCTATCTATCTGAGTTTGGTCATATCTATCTATCTATCTATCTGAGTTTGGTCATATCTATCTATCTATCTATCTATCTGAGTTTGGTCATATCTATCTATCTATCTATCTATCTATCTATCTATCTATCTATCTATCTATCTATCTATCTGAGTTTGGTCATAACTATCTATCTATCTATCTATCTATCTGTGTTTGGTCATAACTATCTATCTACCTATATATATATCTATATATCTATGCGGACTACTAAGCTTATCTTTGTTATTATTACCACGGTATTTCGACCGTTGTCCCTTTCCGCCTTCATCACATGCTTGTCGATTCGGATAACTTTCAAATTTTAAACTGAACCCTTTATGCAAACAACGGGCAGAGAATGTTTTCGTTTAGCTGACCAAGTTTCGACACATCATGTCTAGTTCTTAGTTACTCATCAGATACTGCTCGCCACGTTTACAATATATACTACTGATATGCCCCGGAATGGGATATATATATATATATATATATATATATATATATATATATATATTACTCGAAGTAGCTAAGTGGGTTTGGCAAATGTAACAGGGTAGGACAATGTAGCAGGTAGCCGTAATAGACCAGTACTCATCGTAGTGGTATTCAGTATGCTTAGGCGTAGGCTTATGCAATAGGCGTAGTCAGTAGGCCTTCCAAAGGCGTAGTACTAGGCGTCTTTGCCTCAGTCTGTATTTATGGCTGATACCAACCAATTATATTACTGTGAGGAGGAACCAAGTTGTATGCATATTCATTACATCAACTACCAAAGAGTTGAACTCACAATTATCATATCACCAAGTTCATGAACTAAGACATCAATTTGGTGACAGTAATTATGAGGCCGGACAGTGTATGCATTCTCAGTTGGATTCATATCGGGGATTGGTGATTGGTAACGTAGAATAAGACAACATGGCTGGTAGATACTATGCTTTCTACCTACTCCACCGTAACATGCGTCATCAGATTACCACCTCTTCTATCTCCGGAACACCCACCGTTATGGGAAATCATTCGCAAATTATAAACTATCGCCTGGTTCACACTCCACCCACGTCTATTGAACAGGTGTAGAGGCTCCTCCCTTGTTCCCTGTTTAGGATGTGGTTTCCGGCTTTCTCTTTTCCCATCTTTTCACTCTTTTCTTTCATTTTTTTCTTTCCTCAATTGGAGTAGTTAGACTAAACTAATCGCCCGGTTCACTCTCCACCCACGTCTATTGAACAGGTGTAGAGGCTCCTCCCTTGTTCCCTGTTTAGGATGTGGTTTCCGGCTTTCTCCTTTCCAATCTTTTCATTCTTACCTAGCCCCCTGCGCTTCAGTGGCATTACCGCCTTGCTGGGGTGATATGATTTAAAAAATAAAATGTATTCCTGCGACAGAAACTCACAAACTTCTTTGTGTCCCAGATAACTCTTTTTTTTTTGTTTTTGCGCAGCATGATTCACGTTGACAAAATTTTCTGGATGTCAATGGAGATAAGTTTTTTTCTTTCGTTTTCTATTTTATTTATTTATTTATTTTTGGTAAAACGAAAACAGCAATGACTATTTTGGTTACCTTATAGTAAATCCCGATACTATTTTTAAGGCAAATTTCAGGGACCTCTTTGCTATCGTCATTAAGTGACATTATAGAAAGTAGGGTTTTCTTTTTAAAAATAGTGTCGCTCCTTGACATTTAGGAGAAACAAGAAGGGATTTTTTAAAACAGATTAGAGAGTGAAGAACTATTCAGAAAATGTTTTAGAGGCCGCGGACGTAGGATAGATCTTTGTCAGTTTTTCAGTTTTTCAGTTTCCTTTTCTAGTTAAATGAGAATTTAATTTCTGTATTTGAAAAATTCGTTCTGATGCATTTTCCATTTTTTACTTTGATAGACTTGGGTCTCACAGAAAAGACAATTTCAATCTCGAAATAAGCGCAGTAAGGTAAGACATAAGACAAATATTCCAAATTTAAGAAGATGTACAACTTCTAAACTCGATTAATAATTAATTAAAGTAGAGGTAGTTCTATGTGTTCATATTTATCTGTTGGAAAAAATGAGTTGAAAAAATCTGGAGCAGTAAATTTTATAAAGTTGCAAATGAAACATAACCCTTATTAAAAATAACATGATGAACATGTTATGGAGGAATGGAGTGTTTTGAGTGGCACAGGTGGCCCAAGAAATGCGAATGAAGATGCAAGAATTGTATAACCAAAAACATATAGAACTGCGGCCAGAGGCCGCACGCGCTACACTGGATGTATCATCAGGAACTCTGCCCAGGCCCGAGGAGGTCGAGAAAACTCTTAACCACTTTCCGAGATAGGGATCGGGACCTGTGACCAACCAGTGAACGAGTAATTTCCTGTAGGCGCGAGTCAACAGTCAAGGTCTTTGCTCACCGCCCGTCGGTTCTACCAACCGAACGGTCTCGGATCTGGTAGATAACGAAAAATTCTCAGAAAGGACAAAGATTTACTGACATCCAGCAACAATCGATTACATTAGTGAAAGACATTCTGAAAAAACAAGTTCTAAGAATGTTTCCAGCAATCGTCGCCTGAACTGCATAACGTCAGAAGGTGATTACTTTGAAGGTGACTGCAATCGCTTTTAAGCTAGGAAAGAAAGTTTGTTTTCACAGAATTATTTCGAGAATTAAAATTGCTCAGTTCGTATTTTCTCTTTATACTAATTCTAGGGTGATTTGATAGTTCGGCAAAGTCCTATGATGTTAGCACTGAACTTGATACTTCTGAAGAGACACCTTGTTAAACAATAAAAATGATACCCTAAGTTAATTTCACAAATCACGACTATGCTGGTTTAGTATCTGGAGTTAAAAATTAAAACTAAAATTTAGAGTTATTGCCACGCGTCGGATTAGCTAAAGATTATATTACGCAGGACAAAAACAAAACTGTGTTACTTGCTATCCAGCAATGATTGTTATGAAAGCTCTTGCCGCGTTTAAGCTCTTTAACAGTCCCTTATCATAACATTTTTTTGCAATAATTATATCGTGGAGTTGTGGAAAAATACATATATATCTTTTCTGTTGTAATAAATATCTTCGTTTATATGTATATATATATATATATATATATATATATATATATAATGATTTGTTTGAATATTAATTTTTGATCGATTCTCGTATCTAAGTAGATATTCTTCTCTTTATATAAAGAGAATATCTACTTAGATACGAGTACCGATCAAAAATAATATTCAAACAAATCATTATATATATATATATATATATATATATATACACACACACACACACACACACAAAAAAAATAAAAAAATGATATGTTCGATTATTATTTTTGACCGATACTCGTTTTTAAGTAGATATACTGTCTATAATCAAACAGCCAGCATTATATATTTATTTCTACTGACACACTTTATTTGATGATAATGCGTGTATGTAGCGGTAGGATTCGAACATGCGACCCCGGTGGGAAACTGCTATGTCGTCTGGCGCGTTTTAGACCTCTCGACCACGAATGACGATCAGTCTGAACGAACTCAAATTAAGCTTATAACACAATTTTCGAATTCATCGTAATAACCATCTCTACTCTGAAATGTATCGTGATGTCAACAAATGTAAACATGTTACGGAAATTAACGAAGATTAACGAAACTTGGCTATAAACAACCGACAATTTGAAATGATTTGTTTGAACATTATTTTTGATCGATACGCGTATTTAAGTAGATATTCTGTTTATAATCAAACAGTATTATATATTTATTTCTGTATATTACATGGTGGCTTCCCCTATTTGGATAGGGGTCGCAGGTTCGAATCCTGCCAAATGAGACACATTTTCGTAATAAAAATTTATCGTAAATTATATATATATATATATATATATATATATATATATATATATATATATTAAAAATAGCCTGAAGACACCACTCGTGTTAGAAACCTGGGTAGCGAAATAGCTCGTTTAAAAATGGAAAATATTCAAATGTTCTACAATTCAATTGGAGTAGATAGACTAAACTATCGCCCGGTTCAGACACCACCCTCGTCTATTTAACAGGTGAAGAGCTCATCCCTTGTTCCCTGTTTAAGATGTGGTTTCCGGTTGTCTCTTTTCCAGTCTTTTCACTTTCACGTAGCCCCTGCACATCAGTGGCGTTACCGCCTTGCTCGGGATGATATGATTAAAAAAATATATATATAATTGTATAGAACACTATTTAATACAAATGCGTACTGGTCTAACCCTATTAGAACCAAAAACTAAGTATTAAACAATATATATATATATTCCCACCTGTTATGCTCATGGAGGAATGACAGGAGGGAATATATATATATATATATATATATATATATATATTCCCTCCTTTTATGCTCATGGAGGAATGACAGGAGGGAATATATATATATATATATATATATATATATATATATATATATATATTCCCTCCTGTTATGCTCATGGAGGAATGACCTGTAAGGGAATAGCTAGTAATCCTGTAAAATATTTGGCCCTAATTTTTAACGGCAGAGTTTCAGTTGTATTTTCATAATTTATTAAATGTTTACAAATTTATTTTTTCAGGGATGGATTATGCTTGAGCGGAACTAATAAAAAATGAAGGGCCCTAAATGAGAAAAAAATTATGAAATTACAAAAATATTAAAATATTCTTTATTATCAGAGTGATAAAGCTCATAATATCTAAAACTTCTAATAAATACCGAAAAATATGAAGCAAAAATGGTTTTAATTTTAATTTAAGAAACTTTAATGGTTTCGATATAATGTTACTTGAAATGGTGAATAAGATAGAGCTCACTCGACAGGAAAGCATTTACGATCATGAGTTTCCTAGCTAATTGGTGTCGTAAGAGCACCACAAGTACTTCAGCAGTGGTGTGTCTTGGGCAATATGGCCTGACGGATACCATCCCTCTCCAGGATGGCTTGAATTCAATAAGAGAAAAAAATAAAACGAAAACGTTTAATTTGTTTCTAAGAGATTTGGAATTCGAATTTAGCCCAATTCTCAGATATTTTTTCTGTTTTTACCTGAATACTACATTTTGTAATACGTTTTTTATTTAATAGTTTCTAAAGAAAGTAGGAAGATTTCTTTCATGTCTATGTTTTTCTCAGCATCTTTTTTTAGATATATTTGGTGTGAAGAGAGAAAGAGAGAGAGAGAGAGCGAGAGAGCGAGATAGATAGATAGATAGATAGATAGATAGAGAGAGAGAGAGAGAGAGAGAGAGAGAGAGAGAAAGTAATCACGATTCCATAACCTATTAACTTCGTACAGACACCACATGTACTGCAGCCATGGCAGAAGTGCTGTGTCTTTGGCAAGATAGCCTGACGAAGCCCAACCCTTCTCAGACTTGTTTGAGTTGTTTCTTTTTTCTTCTAGATCGTCGATCGGTTGCCAACCAAGGCTATAGAATCTAAGGCTGCTAGTTACCCATAGCTTGGGAGAGAAGAAATGGGTTCATGCCTTTTTCAAGGGTATGAGCATGTAAGTTAATATAATGAATTCGGCTGGAATTCGAACTCAGCTCTTCGATTCCTTAATCTGAGCCGTAATAATTCCTTCGCCATCCATTACTTCACCGTGCCTCAAATAATGATGCACTCGGGTAAATTGAATGTACTGATTCCAAATATGCACTTCAAATTGTCTTAACGTGTTATGCACATTATATATGTACAAAACATTATGGTAGCGTAATTGGTCGCCACGCAAGTTTAGACAATCTACTCTGTTAATTAACCCATAGCTGGAGAACATATGGTTTCATACCATCCGAAAGACATCTGTGCAAAAGTGAATGCAGCAGATTAGCACTGATGTATTTTAAAATGCACTTTTTTTTATTAGCTTGCATTTATTCCTAACAACTTGAGATAATGTAAAAAAGGACATTGTGAGGTGCTACGCCATCAAACATCATACATGGAAACAAATTATCAAAACCATCTCAAAACAAAAATGATGGATGAATACTAATGATTCACCGAAGTTAAACAGCGTTTGGATTGGTCAGAATCTAATAGGTGGCCGCTTGAGAAAACCAAGTATTTTAAGCGGATAGTGCAATGGATCAGTCAGTTAAGTACCATAGATGATACACGCTTGGGCGATCATGTCTAGAAAAAGACACGGCTGACTGAGCTGAATATTTTTGCGCAGTAGGTCGCCATTACTTTTTACAGTAGACTAGTTACCAACCAAGGCTATTAGAACCCAATCTGTCCTGCTATTTAACCCATAACTGGAGGGAGAAGAGACAGATTAATACCATTCCCAGGGGTATTTGCACGCAAATGAATGCAACGAATTCAACTAAAAATCGAACTCAGCTCTCCGATTTCTCGTTCCGAGCGATATACGCTGCACCACAACGCACATCCGAATGGATGTAATGGATAACGCCTCAAAATTGGAAATCGGAGAGCCGAGTTCCAATTCCAGTCAGGTTCGTTATATTCTTACTCGCAAATACCCATGAAAAATTTATTAAACTACCTCATCTTTCCAAGTTATGGGCTAAATAGTAGGACGTGTCTCATTGAATCATTATTATCTAAAGAAAACATTTTTACAATTTGAAAATATTTTCTGCCTTTAAAGAAACCTGCAAAAGGTTGATAAAGTGTAAAAAAAATGTCAATCCATCAATCATTTTAAACATCGTTTAGGTACCGCGTTCTTTCACAATGTTGACGATCATAACTCTCCACAACTTCTCATTCCTTGTAGCTTTGATTCAATATTTATCTCATTACTATCCATCCTAGTTCTTGTTCTATCATTCACTTACACAAAAAGCTTAATCTACGCAGTTCGCGTTCAGCATGTTGTGTGAGTGTCAAATTCTCCAAATCCTCTTTTCTCATTATACATTCTAGAAATTTAATCTTTTTCAGATTCTAAATATGTGCCTTTTTATTTCCGTTTGACTTAAGACCTTGTCGTTGATCAGATGCATCGTCTCTGGTAATCTGATATTCTAAGCTTTTTTAGGTGCTTCAACGTCTTCTTTTATGTGTCATGTCCTTTTGGGACATAGGCGATCATGGCTTTTCACATCTCCCTGACCCTGGTGGCTCTTAGCACGCTTTCTTTTGTTGCACCATGCAACCCTCGTTCCGTCATCCACCTGATCAGGTCCTTCAAATATGTTATCCGCTGCTTTCCTCTGTCTCTTTTTTCCCCTATCTGGCCTGTTAGTATCAGGTTCTCCAATCCCTCTCTCCTCATTGTATGTCCCTGGAACTTTAGTTGTCTCTTCCTGATGCTCAGTATTAATTTCCTTTTCGTCTCAGTTCTTTCCAAAACCTTTTCAATGCTCACATACTTGGTCCATGACACCCGCAGCATCCTTCTGTCGAACCACATTTCAGCTGCTTCAAGATTTTTTCTTCATCTTCGAAGATATCGTCCAACATTTACTGACATCACACAGCAATCCAGTTTTCTCCTCTTTGTTACTGGTGAAATTGTCTTGTTCCTTAATACTTTACTCAATTTCTGGAATGCTTCTTTCGCCATGCAAATTCGCCTTCGGATCTCTGTGTCACACTTTCCTTCTTCTGTTAGAACACTTCCTAGGTATTTAAATTTCTGTACCTGCTTGATTTTAGAGTCCCTCACCTGTAATTAGCATTTTGGGCTACCTTTTTTGCTGATGACCATGCTTTCGGTTTTCTTGCAGTTTATTTGTAGTCCTTTTTTGTCACTCTCTTCAGCTAACTTCCGTAGGAGGTCTTGTAGTTTTCTTTCTGTCTCGGCTATCAGCACTGTATCATTTGCGTACCTTATATTGTTTCAACGTCATAAGACCGTAATCTTGTTATGACAGAATGCTAATTGTACGCATACCTACACAATCATACTTGCAGTTCTTTTCTTATGTTCTTTGTTGGTTCAAGATAAAAGAAATCGTAGCTTTACAAAACATACTATCCACTGTAAATCAAAGCCAGTGGTTCCCAAACCTTTTTTTTCTGGGCTGTATTTTCGAAATGAAAATTTGCTCGCTCCTCACCAAATATTCAATTTAATGGGCCACTTTACAAAACTGATCGTCCGAATCCTAATGAATAGAGTGAGAATCAGAATCAGAGCAGAGATAGGACGAAAACAGTGTGGGTTCGTCAAAGACACTGGAACAGGAAACGTCATATTTATGATTAGGATGCTCTCCGAAAGGGTAATACAAATGAAGAAGGACTTATCGATTATGCAAAAGAGTTCGACAAAATATTCCACAAAGAATTGATGGAGATGTTCAGCAGCCTCGACATATTTGGGAAACAATTTTTCCTTACACCTAATGGTGTGTAGGGCAGCGTTTTTGCTGTTTCCGTAACAAACTGTTTTTTATGGGGCAGGGTTGTTAGCTCTGCGCTTAACCCCCAAACCTGGAGGAAGGTGATTTTCTAAGAGTAGCTTAGACGTAATACACGGCCGACGTAATGGGTACCCAGTGAGGATCGAACTCACTACTCAATTATAATGATTCTAGCGAGACCAGCTTGCTAACCATTACACCACACCGACGTGCCCATATTTGGGAAAAACATAAGCGTAATCAAGAATCTCTACTGGCAGCAAACCGCCTGCATACGGTTATGTAACGAATTCAGTAGATATCAGTCATTTACGTGCCATACGTGATACATGCTTGGGCGATCATGTCTCTTTCGAAACATGACTGACTAGGTAGGATTATCCTGCAGTAGGTTTCCATTACTTTCTGCGGCAGACTGGTTGCCAGACAAGGCTACAGAACCCAAACTGTCCTGTTATTTAACCCATAACTGAACAGAAGAGAGGGATTAATACCTTTCCCAAAGGTATTTGCGCGTAAGTGAATGCAAGGAATTCAACTGTAACTCTCGGCACCACGATTTCTCGTTTCGAGCCGATATCCACTGCACCACAACGAACATATACAAAAATAAAAGGGGCGTAAGACAAGTATGTGCCTTTTCATTAGATATATTCAATTTGTATAGCGAAACTATTCTAAGAACCATAGATGTTATGCCAGAATTTCTCATCGGAAGCCACAATTTGAACAACATAAGACCTTTACCTCGTCAAATCTTTCCTAAACTTCTTTAACTACGTGCAAATGTATATGCTGAAATCAAATCGATAATTGTTTATTGAAGAAACCTACCTTTTTTCCTGTTATCGACCACAAGAATGTCGGATTATATCTCACCCCTTTCCACCATTTTCTTATCTGATTCACCGCTGAATGACTTGGTGCGTAGGTTACTTTTTACAGGCCGTTTACTTCTCTTGAGCAATAAGTCCGCGATTTGTTTGGGTTTGGAACTCAATTTCCGCGCATGAATAACAAAAACAAAGTAAACTGGTCGAAAAATCGCCATACTCCGCGTGAAGTCATTCTGCAGTGAATAACATGTATTGAACCGTGGTTACGGGGTGAGATAAACAGCTAAAACAAGTTCGATATTTTTCTGGTCGTAAAATTGAAAAAAGGTAAGTTTCGTCAATAAACAATAACTGATTTGAGTTGAGCAGTTACTTCTGCACGGAAATAAGGATGTTTTAGAAAAATTTGAAGGGGTAAAGGCCTTCGGGGAACAAAAAAAAAATTACCTGCAGATGATACAGTGCTGATAGCAGACACGGAAAGGAAATTACAAAACCTCCTAGAGAAAGTAGCTTAGGAGAGTGACAAGAAAAGACTACAAATAAACTGCAAGAAAACCGAATGCATGGTCATCAGCAAAAAGAGCAGCCTAAAATGCCAAATACAGTTGGGGGATACTAGAAGCAAGCAGGTGCAAAAATTTAAATATCTGGGAAGTGTTTTAACAGATGAGGGAAAGTGCGACACAGAGATCCGAAGGCAAATTGGCATGGCGAAGGATGCGTTCCAGAAGAGGCAGGAAACTTTCACTAGAAACAAAGAATACTGGATTGCTATGTGATGTCAGTTCTTTAATATGGCAATACCATCAAAGATGAAGGAAAAACTTGAAGCAACTGAAATGTGGTTCTACAAAAGCATACTGGATATAAAGTGGGGGATCAGTTCCATATTACAATCAATATATAAACTGATCCCGCACTTTGTGGTCACAGCAGTTTCTATATATTTATCTTCCTGAGGCCCATTCCAGGAGCTGAGGAGAGTATTAAGAGACAGGACAATTTCGTTGGAAACAAAGAAGAGAATACTGGATTGCTATGTGATGTCAGTTCTTTAATAGGGCAATGAATGCTGGACAATATCATCAAAGATGAATGAAAAACTTGAAGCAACTGAAATGTGGTCTACAGAAGGATGCTGCTGATATCATGGACCGAGCATGTGAGCAATGAAAAGGTTTTGGAAAGAATTGAGACGAAAAGGAAATTAATACTGAGCATCAGGAAGAGACAACTAAAGTTCCAGGGACATACAATGAGGAGAGAGGGATTGGAGAACCTGATACTAACAGGCCAGATAGGGGAAAAAAGAGACAGGAAAGCAGCGGATAACATATTTGAAGGACCTGATCAGGTGGATGACGGAACGAGGGTTGCATGGTGCAACAAGAGAAAGCGTGCTAAGAGCCACCAGAGATAGGAAGACGGGGAAAGCCGTGGTCGCCTACATCCTGAAAGAACAAGGCTCATAGGAGAAAAAGAAGAATAACATTTAAAACATAAAAAAAAGAGAGATTATTAAATAGCGATACTCGGGTATTCGAACTCAGAACATTATCATTGATAACTCTCCCTTCTAATTTGCAGACCTCAGTTACCATATTTTTAATACTCGATATAATGCTAACATATCAATGATATAATCAGTCAAAACCTATTGATGGCTCTTTATAAAGAGACTCGTTGGAGGCATGGCGTGATGGATAACGGCTCGGATTGAGGAATCTGAGGGCCAAGTTCGAATACCAGTCGGATTCATTACATTCATTTATGTGCCTTTGCGAAAGGTACGAATCCATCACTTCTCTCCAAGCTATGGGTAAAATAGCTGAGGAGACAGGGTTCTATAGCCTTGGGTGACAACCGGGCTAGAAGAAGGAAAACTCTGAAATCAAACCAGCTCTGAGAGGTTGCTACCGTGCCCAAAGAAGTACATCGTCTCATGCGGCTGTTCTCTATCCACCTCATTTTTTTAATCAAGTTTTAATATCTATCTATCAATCTATCTATCTATCCATCGATCTATCTGTCTATCCTTTCCTGTTCATATCTAACTAAGGTCTGTTCATATTATAAATATGTTTTATACACTACTAATGCACTATTAATATAATATTAACCTTGAACATAAATATGCTACGTGCAGATCTAAAAAAAAAAAGAACTTGATGTGTTAAGACACTTTTGCATATAGACTTAGAATCGGTGTATGTGATTTAATGGAGGATAGATTCTATTGTCTGAGTGGCAGACACATCTTTTTTTGTATTTATTTTCTCAGCGTAATCAAATAATGGCGGAATAAAAATTTATATCTAACAGAAAAGTGCGGTTTCTAAAAAATATGGCGTTCCCCATTTTTTACGTGATAATACTAATCTAATCTAATCTATCTATCTATCTATCTAAGATTTTTTTCATATCTATCTATCTATCTATCTAAGATTTTTTTCATATCTATCTATCTATCTATCTATCTGTCTAAGATTTTTTTCATATCTATCTATCTATCTATCTATCTATCTAAGATTTTTTTCATATCTATCTATCTATCTATCTATCTAAGATTTTTTCATATCTATCTATGTTTCTATCTATCTAAGATTTTTTCATATCTATATATATCTATCTGAGATTTTTTCTATATCTATCTATCTATCTATCTATCTATCTACCTATCTATCTATCTAAGATTTTTTTCATATCTATCTATCTATCTATCTAAGATTTTTTTCATATCTATCTATCTATCTATCTATCTATTTATCTATCTATCTATCTATCTAAGATGTTTTCATATCTATCTATCTATCTATCTATCTATCTAAGATTTTTTCACATCTATCTATGTTTCTATCTATCTATCTAAGATTTTTTCATATCTATATATATCTATCTGAGATTTTTTCATATCTATCTATCTATCTAATTCCTTTAATTCTTTTTTATCTCTCTCTCCTTCTCTCTCTCTCTCTCTCTCTCTCTCTCTCTCTCTCTCTCTGTCTTCCCAAAATGAAACTTTTACTTTTTTTATTACACGATTTCTCTTCGTTTCGTTTCGTCAAGATTTACGGGAAAGTGTTTTTGTTTCAATTTAAAACTTATTTCCCTCCCGCCTCACACCGGCGAAATTACTGTGTTTTAAATCAAAGTGATAGCGATTTACCATCTTCGCTATCAGTGATGTCAGAGGGAACTAATATATGCTATGTAATGAACCAAAATGTGGAGAGGCGTATAGCTATTAATTTTCTAAATTGATATTAGGCCTTTCATTTTTAAGATGAATTGTAAATCAATATATTTTTAAGTAGGGAAAAAATCGAACATAGTTAATACTTAAATAAAGACATTCTGCGGAAACACTCTCCATGAAATCTAGAAAGACACGATTGGAATAGTAATTACAAAGCAAGTCTTCTTTTTGCCTCTGCTTATAATGTCAAGGTTGACTACGGACGTAACAGCCATTTACTTTTATGGACTGGGGAATTTAGGAGACTTATAGCTTCTCTTTTCAGTCTTTTTCTTTTTAAGATGGTGCAATGTTGTGATGCAACGGATGTCTGCTCGTGATAAGAAATCAAAGACCCGTGTTCGAATTCTAGATTAATTCGTTGCATTCACTTACACGCAAATACTCTCAGGAACAGTATTAATCGATTTCGTCTCCTTCCAGGTATGGGTTGAATGCATAAAACGAGAAAGACGAAAATGAAAAACATCAAAGAGAAGTCGTATTATACGCGAGTATATTTCAAAGCAACAAACGAGAGTCGTATTATACAGAAATATATTTAAAAGCAACAAACAGGATTTGGATTATACAGAGGTATAATTAGAAGCAACAAACAGCAGTTGTTTTTAAAAGCAACAAGCGGGAGTCTTCAGATTTTTCTGGAAGTTAAGTGTCATACGTGTTACATGCCTAGGTTATTATGTCTCGAAAGAGACATGACTGACTGGGCAGAAAACTTTCCCGCAATAGGTAACCATTACTTTTTTCGACAGATTAGTTGTCGACGAAGGCTAAAGAACCCATTCTCTTCTGCTATTTAACCCATAGCTGAAGAGAGAAGCGGCAGATTAATACCCCATGGTATGTTAAGTGAATGCAACGAATTCGACTGGAATTCGATCTCGGCTCTCCTATTTCTCGTTCCGAGCTTATATCTACAGCACCACATTTTTTTTACTCAGCTTTAAAATGTCTTATTTGAAACAGTAAAGTTGCAAATAGCACAATAGGTAATAAAACACAAAGTAAGCAGTTGTTGATAACAATTGTTTACAAAAGATATTTCATACGTCTTCAATATTTATTTCTCTCTTCATTCTTAATGAAAAAATCTATTTATTTTCCTAGTTTATTCATATATTGAAATTAAATAAAGTCGTTTAAGCAGAAAAATGATAGATTAATTAACACTATAAAATTCAGAATACAGGCAGAAATGTGGGGCTACATTTCTTTAAAGAAACATCATAAAATAAGAATATTTTTGTATTTTTTTAAACATAAAAATATAAAATTTCAGTAACTACAATGTATTTGCTTTTATTTTTCATTATTTCTTCAGGTTCCTCTTCCCACCAAAAAGTTCAAATTTAGTTTCATCTGTCCACAATACGTTTTGCTAAATTATGAATATTTTATATGAGAAATATTATATTTTTTTACCATTAACCCCTCAGTAAGCATTTTTACCTTACCAACATTTATAACTAAGTTAAATGTTAATACAGTCTTTTCATGGAGTAGATAGACTAAACTATCGCCCGGTTCACACTCCACCCACGTCTATTGAACAGGTGAAGAGGCTCATCTCTTGTTTCCTGTTTAGGATGTGGTTTCTGGTTTTCTTTTTTCCAATCTTTTCACTCTTTTCTTTATTTTTTTTCAATTGGAGTAGATAGACTAAACTATCGCCCGGTTCACACTCCACCCACATCTACTGAAAAGGTGAAAGAGGCTCATCCCTTGTTTCTTGTTTAGGATGCGGTTTCCGGTTTTCTCTTTTCCAGTCTTTTTACTCTTACGTAGCCCTCTGCGCATCAGTGGCGTTATCGCCTTGCTTAGGGTAACATGATTAAAAAAAAAATGTTAATTCTGCACTGACTAATATTGTAAGCAAAATATATGTAACTATCTCCGTTTGAGGATAAAATATTTTGAAGCAATTTGAATAAAATGGCAAAATCAAGGCAGGTAATTACTGAGGTGAGTGCACAAATTGAACTTTTTTCCAGGAAGGCTACGAAGACAAGTATGTGTCTTTTCACCGGATCTATTCAACTTGTACAGCGAGACTATTCTGAGAACCCTATATGTTATGCCAAGATTCATCATCGGAGGCTACAATTTGAACAATACAATATTTGAACAATACGCAGATGATACAGTGATAGCAAACACAGAAAGAAAATAAAAGACCTGAATAGAGTGACAAGAAAGAACTACAAAAAAACTGCAAGAAGACCGAATGTATGGTCATCAGAAAAAGAGCAGCCCAAAATGCCAAATACAGATGGGAGATACTAAAATCAAGCTGGTACATGAGTTTAAATATCTAGGTAATGTTCTAACAGAAGACGGAAAGTGTGACACAGAGATGCGAAGGCGAATTGGCATGGCAAAGGACACGTTCCAGAAGCTGGGTAGAGTATTAAGAAAAGGAAAATTTCGTTAGAAACAAAGAAGAGATTACTGGATTGCTATGTGATGTCTGTTCTTCAATATGGCAGTGAATGCTGGACAATATCATCGAAGAAGTAAGAAAAACTTGAGGCAACTGAAATGTAGTTCTACAGAAGGATACTGCGAATATGGATCGAGCATGTGAGCAATGATGAGGATTTGGAATGGATGGAAACGAAAAGGAAATTAATAATGAGCATCAGGAAGAGACAGCTAAAGTTTCTGGGACATGCAATGAGGAAGGAGGGCTTGGAGAATCTGATACTAACAGGCCAGATAGAGGGAAAAAGAGACAAGAGAAAGGAGCAGATAACAGATTTGAAGGGCCTGAGCAGGTGGATGACAGAACGGAGGTTGCGTGCTAAGAGCCACCAGGGATAGGGAGACGTGGAATTCCATGATTGCGTACGTCTTGAAATGACAAGGCACATAGAAGAACAAGAGAAAGAAGGTGATACAGAAGCAAGAAATCTGAAGAGTTCCAGGGTTGAGAAGTGCGAGATAAAAAAATATTAGAATCGAATTTTTGTTGCATCTAGCTAATTCAAGACTAAAACGGTGAGACCTAGTTGCCAATCTAGTACTACACTTGATTTTATGTGGTCGAAGTATTAAGCAGGAGCGCTCATTCGAACAATTGCCATGAAAATATTTATGGATTTACATTTATATCTGGAAGAAGGGGAAAAAAAGGTCTTTTGCGTATTTAGCTTAGAAGAAAAGGCTTTTGCGTATCTCTTCAACCGTTCTTGTTGAAGAAGAATAACTTCTTTAGATAGCAATAGTTTCTGCTAAAGTTGATTCCGTAAACTAATCTTACGGACTGGAATTATAGTTAAAGGAGCAACATCACTTCGTGCGGCAAAAATTGAGAATGGGTCTTTGAATTTAGTGCTTATAGAGCCTGACCTATACAGGGGCAGTGACTAGTTCTTTCTTTAGCTATTCATCTTCCTCGTTCTATGTATTTTCTCATCATTGGTGGAGGTTGACAGGTATTCTGCTTCTTTTTCGTACGTCATGCTTGTCCGGCCTCTTTTACACATCTCGATCCACTCAAACACGAGGTAGTGCACTGAAACCACATTGTGTCAAAAGCCTCCGATGAGCCTCCGATGAGCCTCTGCCTCTGACACACCTTCCGACTGGAGATCACGGCTTTTGTTCTTCAGAGGACGAAACGCGTCGGCTAAAATAAATTTTCCTTTTGTCTTTATTCCTACATTTATATACATATAGATTTATTGCTGCTATAACGGTATAAACATGACCGCCCCGCTAACAGTGTGAACCAAAGATGAGCAAAAAGAAGTAGCCCGAAGCATCTGCAGAGAGCATGCCACTTCATCGATGATATCTAGCCGATTCATTATTACCTATCTAGAGCCTGCTGAATCAGGCATGGAGGCTGACACATATCCTCCACCTCCTTTGGTTTTCCGGCTACTTTTAAACTTCTCGATTTACTTATACTCAACTTTACGAAATAGAGCACTCTCGCCATATTGTAATGAAAGCTTGCGATGAATTTTAGCCCCTGACTTAACTTCCGATTAGAAAAATCGGAATGCTGCTCTTTGTTCCTGTTTAGTGCACACTGCTTGCGGAGTGACCATGTTTACACTGTAACTGCAACAATAAAACTGCCGCTCTTAAACTCAAATTCCGATTACGTGACCACAATAGTACCAACTATCATCACGCATGAGCAAAAAATAGTGTGACCTACAGATTTGTTATAACTATTATGGATGATTTTTGACTTACTCGAACTAGGAAGCGTCTAGAATTAATAGAAGCCCGTACAATAAAAAAGCAAAAACAAATCCTTGCTAACATCAACTATGAACACGGCCACAAATATTAATTTTTTGCATACCTTTCAAAAACCTTTCAAACCTTTCAAACTATTCAAAACACTGCACTTACAATCAGTCAGTTAAATGCCATACCTGATACACGCTTGGGCGATCATGTCTCGAAAGAGACATGACTGACTAGGCAAAAAATTATCCCGCAGTAGGTTGCCATTACTTTCAGCGCAGTAGGTTGGCATTATTTTCTACGGTAAACTGGTTGCCAGCCAAGGCTATAGAACACAATCTGTCCTGTTATTTAACCCATAACTAGTGGGAAGATAGTATTTGTGCGTAAATGAATGCAAGATATTCAACTGAAATTCGAACTCGGCTCCCCGATTTCTTGTTCCGAGCAGATATCCGCTGCATCACAAACAACATCCATAATAATCTTTCAAAATACAATGCATTTACAATAAACTTTCAAAATAGCTAAAAGTTTATCAGAAAGCGCTTGGAATGAATAATCATTTAAACAATTCACTTCACTAATTGCAAAGAAGAAATAGCTTATTAGCACAGCAGGAAATACAATAATTTTATCATATATATATATATATATATATATATATATATATATATATATATTAATTATAGTTATAATACCAATATCGACAAAACTAATTCTATCAAGATTATCAATAATTAAACTACAACTAAGAACGTCTTGAAACGCACCAGGAACTAACCCAGAGAGAAAAGAAGGGGAAGAAAACAAAAAAGAAACAAACGAAATACTTGAACAAAAGTCAAGCATTCGTGAGAAAGAAAAAAAAACCCAAGACGAAAACCTTAACAATAAAGAGCTGAATACGAAAGCAGAGTACAAGAAGTACCCAACGCGAAGGTAGAGCAAACATGCCACAAATTTATTCGCTTGAAGAGAGTTAATTTTAGACTCGAAACACTTGTAGCGTCACAAATATCATTATGGACACTTTTTGTTATACATATATATATATATATATATATATATATATATATATATATATATATATATATATATTAATCATATCACCCCAAGCAAGGCGGTGACGCCACTGATGCGCATGGGGCGACTTAAGAGTTAAATGTTTGGAAAAGAGAAAGCCGGGAACCACATCCTAAACAGAAAACAATGGATGAGCCTCTTCACCTGTTCAAAAGACGTGGGTGGAGTGTGAACCGGGTGATAGATGCACAAATGTGTAAACATTCTCTGGTGTTAATAAAACAGTTGTCGATGTAATATAACAGAGCTAAGATGTATACATTAATAAACATAATTATTATCCAACGTCTATAGGACGACTATGGGTTTTAGGCACTATGCAATGATCAGGTGCGTATTATGAACTGACCGTCCCGAGATTTGAATTTCTATTTTTGCTTCCCGCGTTTTTCACGTTCGTTATAAATTATAAATCTGGGATGCCATTTTTTATTTCATTATGTATAAGTTAAAAATGGCATCTCAGATTTATAACTTATAGCAAACATGAAAAACGCAAGAACCAAAAATAGAAATTCAAATCCTGGAACGCTCAGTTCATAATACGCACCTGATCATTGCATAGTGCAGCAAGATTATATATATATATTCGTCATCCACATACAAGCCTGTTCCGCTGTATATCACAGCTGATTAGTGTGGCTAGCCATTCACTTGTTTATGGCCGAGATCGAAACTCGATCGATTTGGTGTCAGTCAGTCAGTTAAGTGCCATACGTGATACAAGCTTGGGCGATCATGTTTTGAAAGAGACATGACTGACTGGGCAGAAGATTATCCCGCAGTAGGTTGCCATTGCTTTCTGCGGTAGACTGGTTGCCGACCAAGGCTATAAAACCCAATCTGTCCTGCTATTTAACCCATAACTGGAAGGAAGAGACGGATTAATACCTTTCCCAAGGGTATTTGCGCGTAAATGAATACAATGGATTCAGCTGGAATTCGAACTCGGCTCCCCGGTTTCTCCTTCCGAGCCGATATCCACTGTACCACAATTGGTGTCAGTAGGAGTTGCTAATCCCTAAGCCATAGACACATGGAAACAGAGAAGGAAACTTTTCGCGTTTTATATATAAGCGGTGTATACACACGCCAGTCACCGAAAGAGCTAAATTCATTAACTAAGAGTAATGCATAAATCGCAGAAGTGGTAACCGTTTTTTTTTCCTCATTAGAGAGCTCAATCGTATTGAGAGCATATATATATATATATACATACATATATACATATATATATATATATATATATATATATATATATATATATATATATTGTGTGTGTGTGTGTGTGTGTGTGCTTGTGAGTGTGTGGGGGGGGTTCGAATATAATGTTATATATAGATTCCTTACAGAATTGAAAAAGCATGTATTCATTGAAATCAGCTTTTATAAAAAGGATGAAATAGGGATTCTTTAAATTTAAGTAAACAATGACATTTTTTTTACCTTTTTGTCTGGACGTAAAGCAATGGAGGAAGATCTTTTTATCTCTTTTTATTTCTAGAATCGAAGGGCGATAGGGAAATTCTATTCTTTTCAGAAAAAAAAATCAATCACTACCCCAAACGTGTACTTAACCAATTATCTGTCTATTTCACTATGAATCAACATGGCCACGAATAACTTATATTTGAATCCTTCTATATAATATGACTGCATTTCTTATGAATTATATATATATTTGATCAATTCACCACAAGTAAGGCGATAATGCCACTTAGGCACAAGGGGCGTCTAGGAGTGAAAGAGAAAGAACTTTTTTAGACGGAACCAGAAACCTAATTCTAAACAGGGAAAAAGGGATAAATCTCTACTTCTGTTCAAAAGAGCGAGGAGGTTTGTAAACCGGAGGATAGGTCACCCTATCTACTCATTTCAGAAATGAATTGAGTTCTTTCGGTGACTGGCGTGTGTATACACTGCTTATATACAACACGTTAAAATTTCCCTCCTCTGGTTCCATGCGTTAATGGCTTAGGGAGTAGCGACTCCGACTGACACCAAATCGGTCGAGTTTCGATCCCGGCCAGAAGAAAGTGGATGTGTCTAGCCACACTGATGAGCTGTGATACAGCAAAATAGACTTGTATGTGGATGACTAATATATATATACATTTTTTCTGAACATATACTGATAAATATAAGAGACAATGAATGCTTAATCATGAGCCGTTCTAAACATTGCATTTTGGTTTGAATTTCAGGTGAAAATAAAGACAAACATTATTACTGTTTATTAAGTTGGTTCTAAGCTTTCGGTTCACATGAGCCATCTTCAGAGAGGTTACAAGGACGTTAACATAAAAACATCCACCATCAGCGACGATTTTATCTTGTGTTGACATAAAACTATGCTTAGCAACAATAACAGTTTCCAAAAAATAGCAAACGCAGTTCGTAAATTTGTAATGCGGTTCTATGACGTCACACTACGTGAGTGCTCGAAATGATAACAGAACCATATATTTAAATGCAATGTAATATGCTATGACCAGATTTAAAAGTGATTTTATTAAGTGTGTGATATTTGGATTGAATGTAGATGGCCTCCAATATCTGAAGGTTCTTTTTACTGTGTGTATGAGTGAGGATTATTATATTGTTGACTAAAATCTGTCTGATATTACTTACATGACTATGTTTTTCTAAGAAATGTTGTTTAATTGTACTCTGATCAGAAAGGTGACAGGTAAGTCTACGGAAGAACGTGGTTGTAGTAAAACCAATATATGTAGTGGCTTTATTATCCAAACGTTGGAGAATTTTTGTCTTTATTTTCACCTGAAATTAAAACCAAAATACGATGTTTAGAACGGCTCATGATTAAACATAATAGACATTCATTGTCTCTAATATATATATGTATATGTTTAGAAAATTATCTGCTGCCTCGATACACTATATATATATATATATATATATATATATATATATCCCCAAACAAAAATGAATTACTGTATGAAAGAACAGAAATTATGACAAAGTGCAACCATACCATAAAATACCAACGAGAGTTATTGGTAGAGAAGAAAAAGTGCGAGAAGCCGTTGATGTTTTGTTTAAAGAGTAGATTTATTGTTGCTATTATTATAACTATTGCTTGCTTTCTGTATGATATATTAAGTGTCCATAATGATATTTGTGTCGCTACACGTGTTTCGAGTCTAAAGTTGACTCTCTTCAGGCGAATAAACTTCTGACTATAAAGATGGTGTTTTCTTTGTGGTGTCATCATTAAAGAGAGCTTGGTCATTGAATTAGCCTTGCGCCAAGCGTAACAGAACTGCCCACAATTTAAGATCATCAGAAAGTTGGAAAGATAAAACTGTCTTGCTTGTATGAATAAATAAAAAATTATTCATCGAGCAGCATAATACCAATTTCTATGTATGAAATTATTAACTGTGAAAATGTTCTAAGAGAAAGTGCAGTAAGAATTTTAAAGAATTAGGGTTTCATTTGTTTTAGCGAAATGTAATTTGTGCAGATAAAGATAAGTTCATGTTTTCGCTGAGTGTATCAACAAAGTAGTAGTAATGTCTTGTTCCTCTCTTTCTTTTGGTGTATGACGGGTAAGTGAAGAAGAAGAAGGCGGGATAAAACACGAGAAAGAAAGGGAGAGGATGTGAATACGGGTCACAGGCACAGTAGTGTCCGCTCGGCGGTCGACACTTTTTGTTACATTATGGTACATTGACTTTCAAAGTATTCAAAATACAAAGATTTTCACACTCGCAATATATGCCTCGATCTTTTTCTGCCACTGGCTCGCAAATTTGCAGAAGAAAGTTATTTTTATTTCGTATAAAAGGTGCAACCCAAAATGCCAAATACAGGTGTGGGATACTTGAATCAAGCAAGTACAAAAATCTAAATAACTAGGAAGTGTTCTAACAGGAAATGGGAAATGCGACACAGAGATCCAAAGGCGAATTGGCATTTGCAAAGGACGCGTTCCAGAAGCTGAGTAAAGTACTAACTACACAGGGAAATTTTACTAGAAACAAAGAAAAGAGTGCTGGATTGCTATGTGATGTCAGTTCTTCAATACGGCAGTGAATGCTGGACAATATAATCGAAAATGAGGACAAAACTGGAAGCAGCGGAAATGTGGTTCTACAGAAGAATGCTGCGGATATCGTAGACTGAGCATGCAAGCAACGATGAGATGTTGGAAAGAATGGCAACCAAAAGGAAATTAATACTGAGCATCAGGAAGAGACAACTGAAGTTCCTGGGACACGCAATGAGGAAGGAGAGCCTGGAGAACCTGATACTGACTGACCAGATAGAAGGAAAGAGAGACAGAGGAAGGCAGCGGATAACATATTTGCATATATAACCCTTCACGCATGCAAATATAGAGGATATCCTCATAAATATAATAGCGCTTAAATGAGAAAGAGTGCAATGTTTACTGACTTGCAAACAAAATTAATGGTTAAAACTGAAGAATATTAATATCTATTGACATAAGAATACATTAATTAATTCATTTATTCAGTTAATACATTTTTTGCGCCGATGTGGTCACCGCCTCGTGACACAATTGGTGTTTCATGATGATATTCAAGGCAGAATAGTGCAATGGCTCGACGGTTCCCTTTGGACAGAGATGATTAAAATTTTAAATTAAGTATTAAATGAAATTAAATAGAGGTTTATAAACGAAATTAAAAAGTGAGTACATCTTTTGGCGGAAGGCACCATATATATATATATATATATATATATATATATATATATACAAATGAATAAGGAACGAAGAAAATATTTTCAATGTTCAAAACCTTAATTTAAAACAGTGATCAATAAGAAAACAATATTTATTATAAATTATACTTTAGAACATATACAAACTGCCATCTACTACAAAATTATACATTTTGTTTCGACATTGAAAGAACAATGTCACATCTGGTAGTTAATAATGATAGGAATAAACGTTTATTGAAAAAGTTTTAAATTTTTTGTTTTGTTTTTGTAAATCATTTTGTAGGAGATGAGAAGATATTAAAAAAGGGGAAAAAAGAAGAGGGCAGAAAACATGAGAACATAAATGAGGGATCAACAAAGGAAATGAAATATATATGTAAATAGATAAGAACATACACAGATGGATAGAAAAATAGATACACACTTATCTAGCTAGCTAGCTAGCTAGCTAGCTAGCTAGCTAGATAAGGACATAGGTACAAACAGATAGATGAATCAGAACATAGATAGATAGATAGATAGATAGATAGATAGATAGATAGATAGATAGATAGATAGATAGATTGCAAACAACAGTCAATGTCTCAATCTCTCTGTTCTTTCTTGTCACCTATTAACTTTTTTTTGTTTTTCTCGCTCCCCCTTTTGCGTTCCTCTTCCCACTGGGGTTACTTCCCTTTTTTATTTATGTAGTATTCTCTCATCTCACACCTATCTCTGTTATTCTCCCCTCTTTTTACTCCTCTTGCTGTTAACAGCTCTCTCTCTCTCTCTCTCTCTTTCTCTCTCTCTCTCTCTCTCTCTCTCTCTCATTTTCGTTGTTCTCCCTTTGCTTTCTCTCTCTGCCTCAGGATCAATTACTCTCTACTGAAATTCGTTATAAAAAGAAACACTTTTTCATTCACTCGCTAATCAATGCTAATCAATGATCAGATGGTGAAATGTAACAACAGGAAGTTGAAGACTGCGACTGAGGAAACGGCTGCAAGTACCATGATGGTATGGATTGTGGTAGTTTGAAGATATCGGCGACGGGTATGGCAAAGGCATGCGGCGGTGATGGTCTCATCCAAATCTGTCCTGTATCAGTGTTCTTCTTGGGCCGCAGGGCTTCATTTAAACCAAACCTTTTTTAACATAAAAAGCATTTATTTTTGCGCAGATGGCTCTTTGACAGAACACTGACGGTGAGAGTTGGCGGGATATAGGTCGCATGGTGGCGAATAAATCGAAAAATATGTGTATATTTCACATACACAAGAGAACATATATATATATATATATATATATATATATATATATAGTCATCCGCTGACAGATCTGTTTCGCTGTATCACAGCTCATCAGTACGGTTGGAAGTGGAGAAAATTAGAAGTCTCTATGGGGAAAAAACAAAAATGACATAGACTTGGATTTACTCGGAACATAGCCAATAGAAAAACTAAAAAAGATGCCGTGAAGATTTTTTTTTCTGTTTTTAAAGAAGGAATTTTTTGGCCGAATTAATAGTTCTAGCTAGAGATGTGTTTATAATGCTCCAGACAACAAAGAATGAAGATTACGTTATCAAATCACTTGTTTTGAAAACAACTGCTTTACAACAAAATTTTATTAAAATTTAATCGCCATCCTTCGTCTGTTACATCAAAGAGCAGCTCTGTAGAAGAAAATTTGGACACCTCTAGGTTAGCAAGTATGTTTTGATAGAGTCATTACAATTGAGTAGTGAGTTCGATCCTCACTGGGTGTCTCATATATTTGGCCTTGTGTCACATCTAAGCTGCGCTTAGAAAATCACCTGTATAGGTAAATTTGTTTCCTGACTATACGTTTTTCAGTATATATATATATATATATATATATATATATATATATATATATATATACAGGACCGGTGCAAGGGTCTCGAGTCCTCCTCTCTACGAATCTATGATATGCCCCCCTACTCAACTACGTGTCAATTTTCATAATGTAGTATTGATATGATATAAAAAATGGAATGCAATATAGGTTAAAAATTACACTAGAAAAATTCAAAATAAATACAATGTATCTAAATACAAATTAGAGACATGTCATAATAGATCATTCAACAATGTCTTGCGAGAGTTTTTAACATTAACTTGATATTTTTCTTGTCAAAAAGTTGAATAATGTCAACAGATTCAACATTATGAATAAAAAATAATGAATTTTATATGGTGATTTTTGAAACTTTTGTTGGGTTTGAGCTCGAGTTTTGTTTAACGGCATATCAACCACAGCGGATTATTTAATGTCAAAAGAAGTACAGTTTTAAGATATTTTTTTAATGTTTGGTTTTAGTGAGAAGGTTGATTTAGTCAGATTTTGATGAAATTTTATTATTATTATTTCATTTTAGAAAACTGAAGATGTCTTTTAGTTTTGTATTTAAAAATTTATTGTGGCAATCTTTTTTTTCTTTCAAAAATGTATTGTTGGTAATATTTTTCATTCAAAATGTATATTTTTCTATAAAGGTCTATTTTTATACTTTCATGGCGTTTTGACAACAATTTGGGGATAAACTATTTGCCCATAGTTGAGAACCTAACAGGTGCTACCACCCCGGGTCAAGGTGGACCTGGGAACAACAGCAATTAAAAGGTAGTTCCATGTTCTGCATAACCTCCCAATCAGAGGTCTTGCTGCTGGATGCAGTTTATTGTCATACCGAGGACCAAAACTTTTTGTTAAATATATCCTCAAGTCCGACATTGAGTGAATACAGGCATCTTTCAAGCTTTACTACTAATTCAGTTCTTAACCATTTCAAACAGTTTACAAACTTACAGCTTACAGATAAGAAACCTCCTTAGCTACATTTTGAAAAAGAATGTTGACTTTTGGTTCAGTAGACATCAAAATATGTGAAGTCCGAAAAGGGAGACTAACTATATAAGTCCATAAGTGAGTGACTAATGCTTCTAATAATAAATCTTATTCTTTATAACTTTTTCTGTTTAATATTTTTGCATGTGGTTTTCAACGTTTAAATTTTGATGATATCTTTTATCATTTTTGTCAACCAAACTTTGCTTATCACTCATCATTTTATCAGAATTAATTACAAATAGCAATTTTTTTTATTGTTTTTTAATCCATTGCATATCATTTTTTTCTTTTAAATGTTTTTGAATGCGGTTTTCAGCATTAAATTTATATTAAATTAATAGCAATGCTTTGAAAAATCCTGGATCACATGAAAGAATACCCGTATAAATATAAAAAGTAATATTCTTAATATTATATTAAACGAGGAAAAGAACAGAATATAATCTAGTAAAATAAAAATAAGAAATTTCTAATTAAAATATTGCAGCTAAAAATAAAATTTGACTGTGAATGGTGTGAATACTCCAGATGAGTCAAATGTGGAGTTGGAAGAGAATTTGCAAGCAAAGCACTCAACCTTGTCCGCTGTGGCTGTGAGGGCCTCAAATTTGGTACGTATACCATGAATCTTAGAGAAATAGTCGTTGAGGGGTTTAGGTGATTTTTAATTGGCTGGCTTAGTTTTATATCTTTGGTTGCGAATATTCATTTTTGCTTTTTTTAGTAAGGAAAGGACTCGAGTAGTGCTAGCAGACTGTCATCGACTGCGACATGTGTAGGAAGGGATCTGGCGCAGACTACAGCAGAGTGTGGCATCAAGGTTGCCCACTGGAAGAGCTTGCAGAGACACCCATTCATGCACATTATAGCACTGCAAGAACCCTGATATTATGCAACTGTTGATCAGAGTAGCCGCTCTAAACGCTACGCAAGATTTAGGGTTCTTAACTACCTGTCGGAAGCAGCAATCAGAAAGCTACCAACCCGGTACCCTCAGTATAAAGAGACGATGCCACCGTCCACACATATTAAACAAAATTTGTGAAAGCGCTTATTAAGGCCTGGGGAGAGGAAAAGAACCGGGAACCTCTTTTTAAACAGGAAACAAGTGATGATCCTCTACTCCTGTTCAAGAGAAGTGAAATTTATTCCATTGTAAGTGAAGTTATTCTATTCGACGCGAAAATTCACCCTTTCTTTTGGCAATTGAAATCGGCAAAAACGAATTGAGTCAAAAAATAAAAAACAATCTAAACCACCTATATACGTGTATCAAGCTGACTTACGTAGGAGCTGTCCGTCGTCAATATATATATATATATATATATATATATCCAAGTGAATAAGGAACGAAGAAAATATTAATAACGTTCAAAACATTAATTTAAAACAGTGCTCAATATAAAAATAGAGCTATGAATATTTATTATAAATTATAGTTTAGAACATGTACAAATTATCATCTACTACAAAGTGTACATTTTGCTTCGAGACTGAAAGGACAATGTCTCATCAGGTAGTGTAGTAGGTGATAATTTCTACATATTCTAAACTATAATTTATAATATATATATATAATGAATATCCTTGTTTTCTTCACTAGTGCTTCAACTCTGAGTTTCATGCACAACGCAGTGGTCAGGTGCTGAGTGAAAACTTTTAATCAGTTCATGACTATTGCACACGACCAGAAATGGATGAGACATGAAAGCAAATTCTTTACATCGATCGGACATTATGCAGTAAACATTCCAGATTACGTTGATTGATTGATAATGCACACGCTTATTCAATTATTGTTGTCAAAGACAAAAGCTTGTATTAAGCGAATTCATTTATTACCTGATGAAAGAGTCTCGGATCCTGAACGAAAAGAATCGGAATCATCCCAACAAGGTAGCAAATTCACTAAAAGACAAGTGGGTTACTGGGTGTGGAAGAATTGGGCGCAACAGCATTAATAATGAGCGTTAAAAGGAAAGAGTAATCAACAGGACAGTTGATAGCGACTGACATTATATTTAAACTGTTGTAGATTAAAATTGAGTGAAAATAAAACTACAAAAATTTAAGTCGCTGGGAAGTTTTAACCGAAAACAGAAAGTACAACAATGAGATCCGAAGGCAAATTGGCATGCCCAAGAGCACATTCCAAAAGCTGAGCAAAATATTAAGAAACAGGAAAATTTTGCTAGAAACAAAGAAGAGAGTACTGGATTGCTATGTGATGACTGTTCTTCAATATGGCAGTGAAAACCTCATCATTACTCACATGCTCGATCCATGATATCCGCAACATCCTTCTGTAGAACCACATTTTAGTTGTTTCAAGTTTTTCCTTCATCTTTGATGATATTGTCCAGCATTCACTGCCATATTGAAGAACTTACATCACATAGCAATCCAGTACTCTCTTCTTTGTTTCTAGTGAAATGTTCCTCTCTTAATACTTTATTCAGCTTCTGGAACGCGTCCTTCGCCATGCCAGTTTGCCTTTCCGTCTTATGTTAGAACACTTCCCAGCTATTTAAATTTTTGTACCTGCTTGATTTTAGTATGCTCCATCGCTATTTGGCATTTTGGGTTGCTCTTTTTGCTGATTGGTTTTCTTGCAGTTTATTTGTAGTCCTTTCTTGTTACACTCTTTAGCTACCTTCTGTAGGAGGTTTTTGTAAACGCCATAACACTACTTGGGCGCAAATTTAAAATGTTTTGTCGAACAAAATGTTTTAAATTTGTATTGTTTATTAAAACTGCTGCACTGTGTAATCTATTACATCATAATTGATCAGTATAATTTTCCTTGGAGGTAAATGAAGATCTTATTTGATGACACTGATTTATTAATAATGCGCTTGTGTCATGCATCTTGTTCATATACCATTTTTAAATCTTCTGTAAACTGTAAATGTTATAAGGCTGTGCTATAAGGTTTTCACTGTTCACGGGAATGAAATTCCAAGGCTCCGATTTTGACTTAAACTTTATCTTTAATTTCGTTTCCTCAAAAAAACGATAACAATTTAGAAAAAATATTCCGTATCCGTATTAATCATATCAATCTCCAACTCACAAACTGAATTCAATATTGCAATTCTTAACATTTTTTACCGAAATTTGACCAAAGTACAAGGCGCAAGGACCACTCATAGCTAACGGTTACTAAAGGACTACCTATCTTATGAAGAAAATATTTACCCTGTCTCAATGATAAGTCTGACAGGTTTCACAAAATAAAACGCTTTTGAAAATGATCTCTAATCAATTGTTAACTGGGGCAAGGAATGGATTATAAATTTGAACGATTCCAACACTAAACTGCTATTCTTTCATCATCATAGAAAAGAATGTTTTCCCACCGTCAACATGATTGGTGCTAACCTCTAGAATAACAACTCATTGCGCCGTTTTCGTCTCTGTTATTTTTCTGACGTGAAGTGAAGCGATTATATGGAAGCAACTACTCAATTTGATGCTGTGAAGGTTGCTTCACTGTGTCGTGCCAGACAGTTTTACTCATCAGAATGGTTTGATGCTCCGGAGATTCTCAACAAAATCGAAAGAAGGGTCTGTATGATATCGGTCCTGACTTCACTTCAGTCACTTTTACGACCCTCCTGAGACGATTTCACTTTGCTTTTTCGATAAAACTACTCTCACGTTAAACACCATTAAAAACTTTCCTGCTGGACACCAGCATGGCTGATGCAAGTCTCCCAGTAAGCAACACAGTGCGCCTCCTTGGCAACACTTTTCCAACCGACTTGAAGTGGAACGACATCATACAATCTATAGCTGCATCTACTGCTAGGAAGTTTGGGGTCTCTGTGTTGGGCCAGGAATTTTTTTCTCGTCAGAATCAATCTTGCACATTTATAACTCTACCATTCGTGAATTGAATATTGTTGCCATATCTAGTCAGGTGCTCCTGCTGTTAATCTAGAAGTTCACCACAAAATCCAAAGAAGAATCAGCAATGTAATCGGTTCTGAGTTGGTATCTCGACTTCCCTCTGTCTTTTCTACAAATAGTTTCACAGCAACTGCTTTGACGACCTATTTTCCCTGGTACCCCAACCACATGGATTTTAGCGAGCTACTAATTTGGTATGTAGGTACCACCCTATTAACATTGAAAGAGTAAAATGTACACCGGCCATAATTATTAGACCACCCCAGTGTTTAAAAAATGATGCATTTCATTCTATTTTTTAGTATTTATTGCCAACTGAATAATTGTAAATGAAAAAAGAATGGTTCTTTTGTTAATACTGCACAATAACATGTGCATCAAATGAACTTTAAATATTTAGTAATTACCTATATTGCAGTTTCATCAATGACAGAATGAAGAAAATTTAGGGTGATTCGGACGAGTTCATCTTTGCTTCGTTGCCTTTTAAAATTTTGCAAAGTAATAATAACAAAAGAACTATTCTATTTTCATTCAGAATTATCCACTTGGCAATAAATACTAAAAATAGTATGAAATACATAGTTTCGATCTACAGGGTGCGATGGGTAAATTGTCGCTGTTTGCCTTGTAAAATTTTGCAAAGTAATAATAACAAAAGAATCATTCTTTTTTCATTTAGAATTATCCACTTGGCAATAAATACTAAAAATAGTATGAAATACATCATTTCTTTAAAAAGACTGGGGTGGCCTAATAATTATGGACGGTAGTGCAACTCAAAGAGTTTCTTTTCTTACAGTTTCCACCTGTGGAACTCGCTTCCTTTTACTTGCTTTACAATCTCTAAATATCTAAATGCAACGCCAATTGCCTTTTTCTATCTTATTGAATCTCGTTCATTTTTTATCTTTTCTTTAATATCCCCTGCACCCAGTTTCTTTTTTTTTCACTGTAACTCCTGCGCACTAGCGGTCGTCTCATCTTGCTTAGGGTGTAATGATTAAAAATGACATTTTTTCATGGCATTCTTCTTGATACCTCGACTGAGTGAATTCATACGTATTATTAGATTGGTCGCTTAGTTTTAATGTTAAGCAACTAGATGCAACCGTAATTTCTATGCTAATAGTTTCTTTACTTGTGCTTCTCATCTGTGGAACTTTCTTTCTGTTTTTTAATTCCCTACCACCTACAATCTTCAAAAATTTGAATGTAGCATCGATGGCTATCTGCTGAACTCTGTTCTTTCATTGGCCTTTCTCTTTGCTAAACACATTTCATTCTCTTTCATGCCCCAAAAACTCTTTGCGTCTTAGGGGCGTTATCGTCTTGCTTAGGATTAAATGATTCAGTCAGTCGGTTAAATGCCATAGATGATACACAACTTGGGCATTCATATCACGAAAGAGACATGACAGTAGGTTACCATTGCTTTCTGTAGTAGACTGGTCGCCAGCCAAGGCTATAGAACCCAAGCCGTCCTATTATTTAACCCATAACTGGAAGGAAGAGACGGATTAATACCTTTCCCAAGTGTATTTGTGCGTAAGTGAATGCGAGAAATTCAACTGGAATTCAAATTCGGCTCCCCGATTTGTCGTTCCGAGTCGATATCCACTGCACCACAACACAACACAGATCGAAAAATATAATGGCTACACAGGGAACACCTGGGATTGAACCAGGGGTCTCTCTATCTGCAGTCGGATGCGCTGATACTGAGCAATATCCCCACCTGCTTATTATGGGAATGATTAAAAGAAATTAATGTTAAGCCTTCAACCTACAAAATAAAAAAGAATCAGTTTGTAAATGTCTGATAGTCTAATCTAAACTTATTTATAAATGGAACTTTGTCTGTGTGTGTGTGTGTGTGTGTGTGTGTGTGTGTGTGTGTATTTGTGTCTGTGTGTGTGTATCCGTTACCTATAGATTCCAAAACGAATAAACCGATTTTCTTGAAAATTTACACAGTTGTACTATAAGCGTCTGCGGGTGTTCTTAGCTAGGTTTTATGTCGAGGTACCCCAGATAAATATCGAAAATCGATAATCTAAAACTTCGGGTTATAGAAGGAATGGTCCGATTTTAATAAAATTTCATACACTCATAGACAAAGTCATAAGAAACGATATTCAGAAGTTTCAAGGTTGCAGTTCTTACAATAGTGCAGAAAATCGATAATATATATATATATAAAAGGTAAGATGTTTGTGTATTTGTGTGTGTCTGTTTATCTGCCTGTATGTCTGTATTTTTTCAGCCCTTTTATTTTAGTTTTTGCTTCGGGTTTGGCTCTAAGTAGGTGTAATTGTAGTTCTTAGTCTCAGCCATGATACCATTTACTCAGAGCACTTATTTAGCCTTCAAAATTCAGTTTACGATGAAAAAACTTATTTGCGAGATGTTACAGGAGAAAGCGTTCTAAGAGCCACCAGGGATAGGAAGACGTGGAAGGACATGATCGCCTACATCCTGAAAGAGCAAGGCACATATCTGGAAGTGGACACTCCGCCAAGCAAGAAAAACACGATCGGCAGAAAGGAATGAATATTCGCAAGATAATTTGAATAATCTTGTTTGGCAAAGGAAAAATTTGTCAGAAGAGAAAGTTTTATGCAAATTCAACTGGCAGAACAAAATTTCAAAATCAGCAACAATATGCTTTTTACTTACTTTAGAGGGAGGAATGCAAAAACCTAACCTCCTCGAAAGAACATATCGTTCCATCTCAGAGTGAAATTAGGGAAGTTAAATATATGTTTATTTATTTATTTTTTTTTAATCATATCACCCCGAGCAAGGCGGTAACGCCACTGATGTGCAGGGGGGCTACGTAAGAGTGACAAGATTGGAGAAGAGAAAACCGGAAACCACATCCTAAGCAGGGAGCAAGGGATGAGTCTCTTGACCTGTTCAATAGACATGGGTGGAGTTTGAACCGGGTGATAGTTTAGTCTATCTACTCCAATTGAAAAAAGAAAAAAATGAAAAGAAGTAAAAAGATTGGAAAAAAGAAAACCAGAAACCACATCCTCAGCAGGGAACAAGGGATGAGTCTCTTGACCTGTTCAATAGACATGGGTGGAGTTTGAACCGGGTGATAGTTTAGTCTATCTACTCCAACTGAAAAAAGAAAAAATGAAAAGGAGTAAAAGATTGGAAAAAAGAAAACCGGAAACCACCTCCTAAGCAGGGAACAAGGGATGAACCTCTTCACCTGTTCAATAGACATGGGTTTAGGTCTTCATTTTCGGTACCAAATTTTTTCAAAGATGGTTTGTCATACTCTCAAATCATTTTGTGTACAAATTCAAATGTCAGTGGGAATGAACAATCAGAGACTGGAAACCCGAATTTATCAGCAAATATAAGACATCTAATATAAGACTAGGTAATCTCTGTCATTATTTAAGGACGACTCAGTCCTCGCATGATATGTTAATCCTATCAGATGGATTTTTTTCGTTCTTGGAATAGAACTTT
Organism: Ascarosepion bandense; assembly: GCA_037127315.1. NCBI lineage: Eukaryota > Metazoa > Mollusca > Cephalopoda > Sepiida > Sepiidae > Ascarosepion > Ascarosepion bandense. Next base: position 2,412,327 of record JBBBDQ010000744.1, on the reverse strand, counting down.
GTGATATTGCATGCGTAAAGTAAGTAACGAAGTTTTTACACGTTTGTTCTGTCCAGCATTTTCGTTTGTTGCATTAGTTTGTCATTGTTTTGCAATTTTTGGAACTTTTTGTGTCGTGAGCTGAGGTGGCAACTCATTTATTATGGTGGAGTCTTCTCAGCCACAAATTTCTTCGCTGCCGTCAAAGTTTCATGAGTTTCAAATAGGCCCACGAAAAATGAGCTATATTATGTCAGTACTCAAAAGGAATACCAGCGATACATCTCGGGCAATGAGCTGCTGACTATACCAGAAGCTACGAAGAAAATAATCATCCGGACGATCTCCCTACTGATGTTAAAACACGAAAGCTGATTAGCATTAGCAGAGAGACCTGGGGGGGGGGGACTATCTCAAAATAGGACCCGCAAAATGCGGATCACTTTGCATGAGGTGCTTTTGAATATTAAGAAAATCATCTGGGAGCCTTCGTTATAAAATAAGTGAAGGTAGGATGTGCGTTGTGGTACAGTGGATATCGTCGCGGAACGAGAAACCGGGGAGCCGAGTTCGAATTTCAGTTGAATCCATTGTATTCACTTACGCGCAAATACCCTTGGGAAAGGTATTAATCCGTCTCTTCCTTCCAGTTATGGGTTAAATAGCAGGGCAGATTGGGTTCTATAGCCTTGGTCGGCAACCAGTCTACCGCAGAAAGCAATGGCAACCTACTGCAGGATAATCTTCTGCCCAGTCACTCATGTCTCTTTCAAGACATGATCGCCCAAGCGTGTATCACGTATGGCACTTGGCTGACTGATTGCACTGCAAATGACGCTGACACATGAAGAATTTTTGAACCTCCCAAATATATTATCCATCAGTGATCGGTCCATGTACATTGTAGTGGAGAGCTGACGACTTCACCGCTTGTTTGTTGTCCCATGGGGAACTCGGTGAAAGCGTTCTCTGCAAGTAGCCGGTTCTGATATCCTCGTCAACAAGATGTCTCACCTAAAAGGCCACATCCCTAAAGAAACCAGAGCAGAAGCAGCAACAATAAGACAGAAAAACAGTAGCAGGAGCAGCAACAGGTAAAGCAGCAGCCGGTTAAGCAGCAAAGACAGAAGACGAAGCAGCGGCAGATAAAGCAACTGTTTCAGCAGCAACAACTGGAACAGTCCCAACAACAACATCAAAAGGATCAGCTCCAACAACAAGAGCAGGAGCAGCTCAAACAGCAGCAACACGAGACTCTCTAACAGCAACCGCACATGCAGCAGCCTGAGAAACACTTGATGCAACTCGATCTATTCAAAAAGGTGGAGGAGACGCCTGTTGGTATCGTCTCACACGAATAGATTACGTCCAATATTTGTACCTGTAGTCTGACACCCACAGAGTTGCGGTCAAACTGCGACCAGGAGAACCAACTTGAAAATTGTCTATCAAGCTATCCAGCTTGAATGCGAGAGGCTTGAGAGATCGGAGTAATGCTTTCCACCTGCTTCGTGATCCATTGTTCTTCGATGTAGATGTAGTTGCGATCCAGAAGACACGCATTGTTTGCAAAGTTGATGCTTGTATGTTGTCTAGCGACTTTGTTATCCATTCAGCTTACAGAAACCAGCTGGCCAGAGGTGTTTCTTTGCTGGTTAAATATACCCTCGATACAAGAGTGATCCTTGTCAATGACGATGCGGGAGGCGGGTGATCGTTACTGATATTGTCGAAAACAGTACTTCGTTTCGGATTGTTGCAGTTTATGCGCCTAACGACCTGACATAGCCTGCCTCCTTTTTCCCTCGATTAGGGTCGCAACATAGGCCATATAAAGTTACATCAACCTACCCTGTGCAAGGAGAAGAAGAATTTTATTTGGTCGCTTTTTCTATTAAGAGGGTCGTGCGTAATATATTTCCATTTTATACTCACTAATATTTATTATTATTTTCTTTGCGAATTAATTTACTAATAAATTGGTTCAGATCGTGTTCCATAGTTTTCCCTCCTCACCTCTTTCTGTAACTGCGATAAACTATTTGTGTAGTTGTGCTATTTTTTTAAAAAAAAGATATTCGTGTTACAATCGTAGATTTGTCTTAGTAATTTACCCTTGACGATGATCCGAGAAAAGGTCGAAACTAGTTGAGTTAAAAAGAACTTCAGTGCCTTCCATGACAGATTTGATGTCAGATACAGGAAACTAATTAAACAACTTTAAAGGATGAATATGACAATAAGTATACACAATATATCTATACTATTCAAGAAAACATAGTTATGAAATTCTGCTACTCAGAGTTTCATGCGCCGTACTGTAACTGGATGTATGGATGTGCGTTGTGGTGCAGTGGATATATAGTTTTAATTTATTTATTTAATTATTATTTTTAATGGATACATGTATTTGAGTAGATACTCTGTTTTTGTTTTTTATTATTAAACAGTATATATTCAATTTTTAATTCTGTTGTGGCCTGTTAGGTTCATGAAGAAAGACACGAAAGGAAAAAGGTAGATTGAACAGAACAGAACATATATACAAAATAAAAGTGCTAGTCATCAGCAGAAAGAAGTGTCCGTCCGAACTGTCAAGTTACACTGCGTCTCGACTGCCTTTCTTTGAAAGTCTCGCAGGTTAGTATTTCATTCCCAGCTCAGCTTCCTTCATCCTTTTTAGTAATTCCCAATAGAAGTGGAGAATAATTGCACTTTGCCATTCTTAGACGTTTTTATTGAATGTAAGAACGGTTTCTTTATGACATCTATCGCAAACCTAACGTTCACAGGTTTGTATATAAATTGAAATTCTTTTGTTTTTATGTCCTGGATGTGCGTTGTGGTGCAGTGGATATCGGCTCGGAACAAGAAATCGGGGAGCCGAGTTCGAATTCCAGCTGAATTCATTGCATTCACTTACGCGCAAATGCCCTTGGGAAAGGTATTAATCCGTCTCTTCCTTGCAGTTATGGGTTAAATAACAGGACAGATTGGGTTCTATAGCCTTGGTCGGCAACCAGTCTACTACAGAAAGCAATAACAACCTACTTTGGTGTGGAATAATCTTCTGCCCAGTCAGTCATGTCTCTTTTGAGACATGATCGCCCAAGCGTGTATCACGGATGACACTTAACTGACTGACTGTAACTGGACAACCACATATCCGGTCAGCCTTATGATTGCGTTACTGTAAGCCATAAAACTCTCAGCAACGAACTTTGATAACTTTTTTAATATTAAAGCGTGTAATTATTATATTTAATAATCAAATTCTGTCAACAAAAAAAGTTTATTTTATAATTTAAGCCTTTAAATTATTTTAAGCTTTAGTATGTAATTCATGAGTTGTATATAACTGATATTGAGAGCTTTCCAATAGGTACCGCGCATATATAATATATAAATAATATATATAACAAATTGCATGTATATATATATATATATATATATATATATATATATATATATGTAAACACTGACATTTTAAACACACACACGCACATATCTATCTAGATATCTATCTATCTAGATATCTAGATATCTATCTAGATATCTATTTTCTAAACATATATTGTTAAATATAACAGACAATGAATGTCTACTATGTTTAATCCTGAGACATTCTAAACATCGTATTTTGGCTTTAATTTCAGTTAAAAACAATCACAAAAATAGTCCAAGGTTTGGATATTTCTTAATATGTTGCTTCTAAGCTTTCTGTTCACATGAGCCATCTTCAGAGATCGTACAGAGGTGTTAACATAAAGATATCCTGCATCAAAAATGATATTATCTTGTGTTGACATAAAACATTGCTAATCAACGATAACAGTAACCGAATGGCAGACGCAGTTCGTAAATTTGTATTGCGGTTCTATGACGTCACACCACGGGTGAGATCGAAATGTTAACAGAACCATATGTCTAAATGCAAAGTAACGTGTTGTGACCAGACTGAAGTGTGATTTTATTATATATATATATATATATATATATATATGTGTGTATGTGTGTGTATGTGTGTGTGTATGTGCGTGAGTGAGTGAGAGAAAGAGAGTATGGGTGTGTGTGCAAAAGTCAGATAGAGATAAAATATATTTCCGAAAAGACAATACGGTTAAAGACAAAAGAAGAAATTAACAACGTGTTTCTTCTGTTTATATAACTTTCCACTCCGATAACTATATAAATTAATTTATTATTTTGCTTGAGTAGGTGTTCCAGTTTTTTTTTACGCAGTAAATTGGATAATATTTATCCCTTGTACGAGATAAATACTGTTTAAAATAAACGGAACGTCTATTCATATACGAATATCCAAAAAAATGAACATCAGAAGTAATAATGATATGTCGAAATAAAAAATAAAAATCCATTAATTCTTTAGAAATATATATATAAAACGTTGCACTCAAATTACTGTTGCACAATCGCGACACACGCACATACACACACGCACACACACATAGATTTATATATATATATATATATATATATATATATATATATATATATATACATACATACATACATACACACACACACACACACACATATATATATATATATATATATATATATATATATATATATCAGTTAATTTCAGTTATTTTATGCAGACTCAGTTCCTCTTAATTTAATTTTAAGTGAAGATTACTGTCGATATAGAAAAGACGTTTCATACTCGGCTAACTATGCTGGACATCGTCAGATATAATTATTAACATGATTGAATAGTGATGTGTTCCATATTAAAAATCACTAAAGTGCTAATAGATTTTGTAGAACGAACAAGTAAACGATATTATTTCTCTTTTTGCAGAATATAATAAGTTATTCATCATAATCGAATTCAAGTAAAATAAAGAGGACTTGATTTTAGTTTTAGAAAATGAAGTAGAAGCATTTTATATAGTCGCATAATGCCCATAAAATATGTCTGTTTTGTTTATGTGCTGATCGGCTTTGTTAACTCGAAGAAGAAAATTTACACGCTTGGTTTTTAGTTGCTTGGCCAATTTAACCGGATGTGATTCATGGTCGGATAACCTGGGATGCCGACAGTATTCATCAACCATCGCTATTTAGCGCAATGAAAACGGTGTTGCCCTAGGTGGGATTTCCCAGGACTAGGCTTCTACATAATATAAAAAGGAGAACAGATAACACGCTTTGTACCAGTCCAAATGCCGAGATATGTTTACTAGACATCCAGCAGTGGCGGGATGTGGCAAACGTTTGCTTTTGATATGGGGTGCGCATACACGTACAAAATTTGACCAGTCTTCGCGACTCTTCTCTCTAGTTTTTGGGTAATACAAGGCTGACCACTGAAGGTAGAGGATTATTAGTGTAAGAAAGGACAAGAAGTCAAATTGGTGGGGGGCCCGATAACAGCTAATTCTAAAATATCAAGATATTATTAGTAAATAAAAGTAGAGTTATATTTATACAATAGAAGTAGACTTTAGAAGGAACCGGAAACCTAATCTTAAACAGGAATCAATGGATACACTTTTAATTCTGTTTAAAAAACAGGGGAGATGTATATACCGGGCGATAGGCAAAGCAATCTACTGATATCTATCTACCCCTGCGCAGTAGTGGCAGTGAAATGCCTTGCTCGGGGTGAAACGCTTATAAAATATATGTATATATATATATATCTATACATATATATTTTATATATATATATATATATATATATATATATATATATTTTGTCATCCGCAGACAGATCTGTTTCGCTGTATCACAGCTCATCAGTACGGTTAGACAGCCGATTGCTTTTTACCCAGGGTTGAAACGCGACCAAATTGGCGTCAGTCGGCGATTCTACCTCTGAGCTACGGGCACTAAGTAGAAGGAGGCAGACTTTTTAGCGTGTATATTATCATTATACACGCTCAATAGCTGAGAATATTCTACTTCATTGCTGAATGAGCGTTGTAACAGTCAAAAAATGAGGAAAAAGTAACAACACCAGAGACAAAATACTTTTGAAAAGGCTACAGAAGTAGGCGAAAGCGCTTTGGCGCCAAAACTTTTATACCCACTTACTTCTAGGGAAAAACGTAGTATACTGAAAAAATTAATTAAATCGTATCATATATAATTATATAGATCTATAATGATTTTTAACTGTATCTTATATGTGGCACAATGCACAACTGTGGAGGACCCAGTGAGAATCCAACTCATGACTCAGTCATAATTGTTATAGATGAATCAATAACGACAAAGTAATGAGTTCGGGCCTCACTTTCGGCCTTATGCTACATAAATGCTACGCTTAGATAATCATTTGGGCACTTCATCGCGGTTTAATGGTTAGAAAGCTTGTCTCGCGAGATTAATTACTACTGAGTAGTGAGTCCGATCCTTATTAGGTGCTCCATACTTTCGGCCTTGTATCACATCTAACTTAGGCTTAGAAAATCATTTGAGTACTTCGACGTGGTTAGCAAACTTGTCTCTACATAACAATTACGACTGAGTCGTCAGTTGGATCTTCACTGAGTACTCCATAATTGTACATCTAAGCTACGCTTAGAAAATAATTACACACACACACACACACACACACACACACACACACACACACACAAATTCGTGTAAAATACTTTGTTACAATTCGTGTAAAATCCTTTGTTAAATAAAGACCGAAGCTGACGATGGTTCGGCTGAAAAAGGCCTATATTTCCGATTCACCATGAAATAACTTGTCTGCCTTAATTTTTCTTATATTTGCTCTATATGTATTTATATGTATATATGTTTAGAGCTCTCTTAGTGAGTTATCCTACCACTGTATATACAGAATACTCCTTTGGATTCTTCTATACCCACACTGCATACTGACATATATATATATATATATATATATATATATATATTGTCATCCGCAGACAGATCTGTTTCGCCGTATCACAGCTCATCAGTACGGTTAAACTCCGATTGCTTTTTTACCCAGGATTGAAACCCGACCGAAATGGGCTATGGGCGTTCGGTGGAAGTAGGCAGACTTTTTAGCGCATATCATTATACGCGCCCAATAATTCATTTCACTGAATGAACGATGCGTACGTAGATAGATAGATAGATAGATAGATAGATAGATAGATAGATAGATAGCGTATATGTATAAATATGCATAAATTGCAACGTTTACACGAGCACAAATGCAAACACATATATGTATGTATATTCATCCTTTACCGTATATATTTTCTTTATAATCGTTTCAACCCAAGATATGCAGTACTGCTACTGGAGCGCAGGGGTTTACATAATAAGAGAAAGAAGTTCTACAGGCGGGAAGTGCGAGAAAAGAAACTGATGGGTAGAAGTTGTGGTTACACCCGATTGTTTTTACAGTAAAAGGGTGGGATCTTGTGGCCAGTTTAGTAGCTCGAGTAAATTCGAAAAGGGAAACACGAAGAAGCTGAGCTGAGCAGAATCCGTGAAAATATTTGAAGAGGCAGCGGGAAGCCACATCTCATCAGTGAGAGAGAGACTGGAGTCGGGCGGCCAGGTCAAGATCGACTACATTGAAAATTCTTCTTTGGATTTTGTCGAGAATTCCAAGGTGAACAGCAGGGGCACCCGACCAGTTATGACAGTAGTATTCAATGCACGGGTGAGTTGATGGACACCCGCGTTCGTATTAGATTTGGAAGCATGACCGTTCAATACGAACTTCATTACGCGATTCTGTAGAAACGATTTGATTGTCAAAGATATACCATAGCCCTTTAGCTTGTGCAGAAGGACAGCATGCCACTCTCTGTCAGGTTCTTTGGAGATATCCAGGGTAGCAGCTCGAGCTTCACCGTTCCTTTTGGTATATGTACTCAGTGATGGTCGTTAGCATGTCAGCGGTAGACCTGGCGATGCGGAAGGCATACTGTATGTCGAAGAATAGGCTGTGGGCTATGAGATTTTGAACCACTTCAGCATTGATGATGGCCTCAAACACTTAGCCAAAAATCGGTAGGAGGCTGATAGGGCGATAATTAGAGAATTCTGAAGATTCTCTCGAGTTCTTAAAAACAGGAACGACAGATGAGGACTTCCAGCCGGCAGGAAAGCAAGAGGCAGAGAGATAGTTGTTGTAGAGTTTGGAGAGGACAGAGGAGAGTTCAGTTTCTTTAAGACGATGACTGGGATTCCGTTACCTTTTCTTGCCTTATGGGGGTCGAGTTTTGAAATTATTTTAGAGACCAGCGAAAGCGTAATGTAAAAATCGTTCAGTTGAGCCTCAGTTCTCAGTGAAAAGAAGGGTACGGATATTGCAGATAAATTAAGTGGGGTGTTAGAGGAGAATATGCGAGAAAAGCAGTCAGCCCTGTCCACTGTAGCTGTGAGAACCTTATATTTATTAGTTAAAGAAGAGATAGAAAGTTTTCTCTGCTTTTGCACAGCTGCTAGTAGTATTTGGAGCCGAACTTGCGCTGTTTCATTTTTTCAGCAAACAGCAGCTTGGCGTCATTGAGGATCCTCTTACTCTCATTACAAGCAGAGGCAAAAGAGCGCCTATGATGGTCAGAGCCGTGGCTTCGATAAAGCCGGAAGTAGTGTTTTCTGTGGGCTATGGAGGCCGAGCAAGCAGGAGAGAACCAGGGGGCGAATGTGGTTTAAGGAGGAACTTCCTGGCTGAGATGAAAGCATCAATACCAGCTTTCACCCGGGAATAGACCTCAAATGTATATTCACTGGCACGATCCAAATGATTAATCCTAAATGAGAAAGTTGACAGCAAATAATCGGAGAAAACAAATCCATGAAGTCTGCGTCTTCTTCTATGTATCCTGTCTTTTCAAAACGCATGCGATCATGGCCCTTTACATCTCCCTATCTCCAGTGGCTCTTTCTCCTGTTACCCCACACAAACCTGACAACCACTTGCTCAATCCCGTCATGTATGTTACGCACTGCTATCCCCTGTCTCTCTTTCCCTTTATCTGACCTGTGGATGTCAGATTCTCCAATCCCTCATTCCTTATCACATGTTTCGGGAACTTTAGCTGACTACTCCTGATGTTAAGTATTAGCTTCCTTTCCGTTTCCACCCTCTCTAGAACCTCATCGTTGTTCACAGGTTCAGTCCATAGTGTTCGCAGCATCCTTCTTTAGAACCACTTGTTTGAAGTCTCTTCTTCATCTTTGATAAGATTGTTCAGCATTCACAGGCATATTGAACGAAAGGCATCACATGGCAATCTAATACTCTCTTTGTTTCTAGCAAAATTTTCTTGTCTCACAATACTGTACTCATATTCCGGAATGCACCCTTGATCATGTTAATTTGACTCGATAACATGGAAGCCCATAAAGGAGTGCAGGTAGACCCAAATATCTCAGAATTTGTACGTCAGGTTGGTAGCAGAATATTTCGATTAACTGCAGGCCTTCGCAGCCATCTGCAAATCTATGTTGATGTCTCCCCAAAAGAATATAACAATTTCATCGATACAAACCTTGTGCAGAGTGTGTAAAAGTCGCTTGTGTCTTACAAGATGTTTGAGTTGTGACTTTTTATTAGATGTGGTACAAGGACGAAAGTATGAGTCATCCAGTAAGGAACGAACTCACTACTCAGTCGTAACTAGGCTGGCGAGACAAGCTTGCTAACTATTAAACCACGTCGAGGGGCCCAAACAAGATGTTTGTGCTGCACACAAAACCAGGTCATTTCTACAGCCGGGACATCAAACAGGCAGAGCTAGTAAGTTGTGCATACGGCAAAGAATTTCAGTCCCATGTTGACACCAAGCACGACTGAAGATCCCAAAACCAACGTCGCATTCACCACTAAATCAATGCACTTTTGATGGTCCTTCTTG
>JBBBDQ010000744.1:2305000-2397500 GCA_037127315.1 Ascarosepion bandense | reverse complement strand
GCTTTCATTACAACCGAGCAACGCCGGGCTATACTGCTAGTTCAACATAAGTTCATAGGATGATTATGAAGGAGTGGTGTGAGAACTGTGAAAAAATTGCTTGCATCAATTTCAGCTGTTTTTAATAACTGAAGTGTTTCTTACCAGGTAAACTGACAACTGACTGTTCAAAAAAGTCATCAACAGTAGATATGACGTCATCATCAGTCCGATATTAATTCCCAGCCAAGTGTTTTTTATGTTAGGGAACAGATGATAGTCAACCCAGGAGAATAGGGAGGATGATCAATTATTTCAAAACCACAGTCATGAACAGCAGCTTTTGAAACCAACAACTTGTGAGCTGGAGCACTGTTTTGATGAAACAAGACCTCTTTTTTCAGTTTTCAAGGTCGTTTGATCTTGATAAACTTTCGCAATTTTCTTTAAAGTTTTTATAATCGTTTCACTTCAAGCAAAGAAAGACCGTCACTGGCGTACAGGGGTTACTGTGTAAGAAAAAGAAAAACACCCCAAACACAAGATACAGGGGATGTCGAAAAAGGGGTAGGTGAAAGATGGGAATCAAGAAGCTAGAAGATAACAATTGACGTAGCAATTGGAGATTGTAGCTATCATGAAAAGAAGTATACAGAAGAGAGTTCCACAGGCGAAAAGAGCGAGAAAAGAAGCTATTAGAGTAGAAGTGGTGGTTACATTTGACCGTTTTGACGGTAAAAGAGTGAGACCTAGAACCCAATCTAGTAACACGAGTATATTAATGTAGTCGGGACACCAGGGGAAAAACTCTTTCGAGCAGAGGACGTTAAAATGCTTGTGGAAAAGACAGAGGGAAGCCACATTCCGACGGTGAGTAAGCGACTGAAGTCGAACTGCTAAATCTGGATCGATTACATTTCAGATCCTTGCTTGGATTTAATCGAGAATCTCGAGATGAATAGATGGAGCACTCGACCAGTTAAAGCAACAGTATTCAATGTACGGACAAATGGTAAATTTATAAATATGCAAGATGGATACTGACACGAAAAACTTTCTGACCCAACACATTGACACGACCTTCTTAGCGGTAGATGTAGTTATTGGTTCTATTTAGTTGTTCCACTTGAGGTCGTTTGAGAGAGTGAGGCCAATGAGGCGCAGTGTGTTGCTTACTGGAAGACTAACGTCTTGCACTCCGATGGAAGGTAGAAAAGCCTCTAACATCTTCCACTCTAATGGAAGGTAGGAAAGTGGTTAGAGGAGAGTAGCGTCACAAAGAAAGTCGTGGAATGAGTCACAGACCGTTTTTTGGTAACAAAAAAAAATATTCTGCTGGTAAGAGTTTCCTGAAAGGAGTGGGGATGGAAATAGATATTGACGGAAACCACTACATGATTAAAGTTGCCAAGAGGGCAGAGCTGCAAGGCATGGCAAAAGTCAGAGATAGAAGTAAAGCAGAAATCTAGAAGCATGTCTATCAGGGTTACTGAGAAAACGCGTGGAGAAATCCACTCAGAGACTGAGTGATTGAGAAGTGAAGGATACACAGGTCAGCAAGAGAACAAAGTTCTCTAGCCACTTGGCATGGCAGGCATTGAAGTCACCGATCACAAATATGTTAGCAAATGGGTGAGAGCAAATGGCCTTGTCTATATTATCTGAAATACTATCAAGCACAGAGCAGTCAAGAGAGGAAGTGGCGGTAGAGAAAAAAGAACTAGCTGATTAAGTCTAGTACAGACAGACTGAGACCCGTATAATAATTATCTGGAGTTTCAAGTGAGAGTTCCCTAGCCAATGGGATATGTTTGAGGACATAAACTCCCAGGCCATGCATGTGGATAGTAGTCTTTCCTAAGAAGCGGAAAGTAACCAGGAATCGAGAAATCGAAGGAGGGGAATGTGGGGTTAAAGTTGATTTCACAGAAAATAGTAGCAGACGCTCATTAAATGTGACATGTGTAGGATGGGAACTGGTGTAGACTGCAGGATAGTATGGCCTCAGATTTGCCCACCGAAAGCACTTGCAGAGACAACCCATCACTGCGCGATATGGCACTGCAAGAACGCTGATGTTATGCGACTATAATCAGGGGAGCCTCTCCAAGGAGCGCTACGGGCTCCTAACTATCAGTCGCAAACAGAAAAATGCCAACCCGGTACCCTCAGTATGAAAATACGTTGTCACCATCCACACACAGCACAAAAATTAGCGAAAGCACCACTATTAAGGTCTAAAGAGATGAAAACAGCCGAGAACCTCTTCCTAAGCCGGAAACAATAGATGAGCCTCTACTCCTATTCAAGAGAAGAGTATGAACTAGACGATAGGAGAGCCTATTTACTCCTGGTAAAAAAAAGATAAATAATGATTCTTACAAAGAATTAACTTATTATAAGTCGGGAGATACATTACTGAACAATAAAATAGATTACACCTTCTTCTATATCCTACTTACAAAGACTTGCGAGAATGGAGAAGATTGAATAGAAATAGATAAACAAGAGGTAAGAATTAAACACATTTCAGCAGAAACTAGGAGACGATGCCAAAAATATAAATAATTCATACCATAAAGACAGTGGTTCAATAAAAAAGGCTCACCAGATCGTTGAGAGTCCAGCTTCAAATTAAAATATTTATCTGAGTATAGTGAAATTTGATTTAGAATTTAAAAAAAAAACAACAAAAAATAAACAAAAAAAAGACGAAAAACAAATTGAAAAATCTCTCTTTTTTTGTTGCTTTCATTCACCAACAGGAATCTAGATTCAACAAGAGAATCTTACAATCAATATATTTGGGCACCTCGGCGTGTGTAATGGTTAGCCAGCTTGTCTCGCTAGAACCTGTTACAACTGAGTAGAAAGCTCGATCCTCATTGGGTGTCCCGTACTTTCGGTCTTGTGCCACATCTACGCGGCGCTTAGAGATGTATATGAGAAAAATCACACTGAGTAGATGCCCTGTCCCGGGGAACAGTGTACCGAGGCCGCGCCACCCCATTGCACCAGAGGGGTGGACCAAGTGCTCGTCACCGGGGCCAGCACAACCGACGGTTACGAGGACGGGGGAATTTTTTGTTCCTCCGCCCGTCTGTACGCGGCCGGGCTCCCCACGTTTAAAAAGACGTTGTGTCACATCTCGCTCCAGTGGGGGAGTAGGGTAAATATCTACAGTCAATATATGAGAGAGAGAGAGAGAGAGAGAGAGAGAGAGAGAGAGAGACCTGCCAAGCCAGGTTTGTGTAGACTATCATCTATCCGTAAAAACTTTCAAAGAGAAAGAAAAATAAGTTCAGCCCACCGTGGAGTCAAAATGTCGGATCTATAAATACAGGACGGAGCGAGAATTAAAACAACTCATTCGACATATTTCAGACGACGTTACCAAAAAACAAAAAAATAAACCCTTCAGTCCAATTATTTAACCCATAACTGGAGGGAAGAGACGGATTAATACCTTTCCCAAGGGCATTTGTGCGTAAGTGAATGCAAGGAATTCAATTGGAATTCGAACTCGGCTCCCCGATTTCTCGTTCCCAGCTGATATCCACTGCATCAGAACGCACTCAAGTTGACATTGTACTCTCCATTTATGGTGTTGCTCTTTTTAAGAAAATCAATATGATTTTTTAATCATCCAAAAGCTGAGGCCATCACTTTCCCTGAAAAGGAAACGACCTTGGCCTTTTGAGCAGGTGAAGAGGGTTTTTCCACAGACTAGAGTGTCTCTTTGTCTCTGGCCCAAAATAATGACCCAAAACTCATCCTAGGTTAGGAAACATTCACGGAAACCTCAAACAATGCCAGATGTTTCCGTGATGTGTTCAGCCTTGTGCCCTTTTGATCAGGTGTTAGAAGACGTGGCACTCACAGATCAGAACCCTTCGTCATGCCAAGTTCATTGCGCAGAATATCCTCAACTCTTGTACGGAATACGCTAACAGCACTGGCTATTTGATTTATAGTTAATCTTCTATCATCATGCCATGAATACGATCATTTTTGTCTCGGTGGTGCCAGTTGCAGGCATCCCAGTAATCAAGTTGGTCATCATCAAGACTCTCCCTTACCCTGCTATATTCAACTGCACACTTTTAGAATGTTGATGAAGCTGGGGTATCATCCCCTAATGTATCAGTATGACATTCCTTAGAGAATAAGTTTAAGAATATTTTTTATTTCTTCATATATCAGTTATTTCATGATTTTTCTATCTATTTTGCGCTAGATAAGGTTTTGTTTTTCTGTCATTCACTTGCATTCATCAAGTAGGTTTGTCTCTTCCGTTTTCTTCTTTGCTTGCTTGAATATGGCATGTGAGTGGTCTTACGGCGATCCCGTTGAATACACCGGTTCTCGCTCTATCACCGAAGTTAGGCAACGTTGATCCTGGTCAGTACTTAGATGGTTGACCGCTTGGGAATACCAGGTGCTGTAAAGCGTATAGTGACGGATATGCGTTGTGGTGCAGTGGATATCGGCTCGGAAATAGAAATCGGCGAGCCGAGTTCGAATTCCAGTTGAATACCCTGCATTCACTGAAGCACTAGTACTCTTGGGAAAGGTATTAATCTGTCCCTTCCCTCCAGTTATGGGTTAAATAACAGGGTAGGACTTTGGGACACTGCCTTTAAAAACAGATCCCAATGAATTTTGATACTTGAAAAGAAAAAGTATAATTGGAGTAGATAGATCTATCTATCGCCCGGCTCACACTCCACCCTCCACCCACGTCTATTGAACAGGTTAAAGGCTCATCCCTTGTTCTCTGTTTAGGATGTGGTTTCCGGCTTTCTCTTCTCCAATCTTTTCACTATTACGTAGCCCCCTACACATCAGTGGCGTTACCGCCTTGCTCGGGGTGATACGATTAAAAAAAAAAAATTTACTAAGCACAAAACTTATATAAAAAAACAACAACAATAAATTGTTGAAAGAAAAAAGTATTACCAACAATAAAGAAATAAAAATTTAGTTGGCAATAAATGACCCGCTAGGTTGATATGCCATAAATCAAAACAACCAACCATTTGGGTGTTAATTTTGTAAAGCCTACTTTCTTCATTAAACGCTCCAAAAATGTCAACTTTTTCTTTCTGGTTGTTAGCTGCGATTTATATGTACTTGCCTCAGTCAGTCAGTTAAATGCCATACGCCATACACGCTTGGGCGATCATGTCCCCAAACAGATATGACTAACTGGGCAGATTATCCCGCAGTAGGTTGCCATTACTTTCTGTAGTAGACTGGTTGCCAACCAAGGCTATAGAACCCAATCTGTCATGTTATTTAACCCATAACTGGAGGGAAGAGACGAATTAATTCCTTTCCCAAGGTTATTTGCGCGTAAGTGAATGCAACGAATTCAACTAGTATCCGAAATCGGCTTCACGATTTTTCTTTCCGAGTAGATATCCACTACACCACAGCGCATATCCGCGTACTTGCCTATTCTCCTTAATGTTTTTCTCAAATGTTTTTTCCATGTCATTCTCAAGAATCTTCAATGGGATCAAACCTTAGTCGCTTCAGATGTCTTCCTCGTCAATATTTTTGCTAACTTAATACGAAAAACTATCAAAAAAGGAAGAATTTATTTCACCAATGATGAAGATTTGATCGTTTCCTCTCTGAAATTTGGCGGATTTATAAGTAACTAGCAGTATAGCCCGGCGTTACTCGGGTGTAATGAAAGTTTTAAATCCATGGTCCTGGAGCTCAGACTCTTTGGACGTTGGCACGAAAGACTAAAAAGCAATAGTTGTTTCTAGTTAAAGCGAAACCGTAAACTGAAAGAAAAATGAATGGATGTAAGTCAAATTTTGATTTCCTGGTATCGATAACAAATAAGTTTTTTCGCCTTAAACTGAATTTTGAAAGCTAAATAAGTCATCTGAGTAAATGGTATCATGGCTGACACTAAGAACTACAATTATACCTACTTAGAGCCAAACCAGAAGCAAAAACTAAAATAAAAGGACTGAAAAAATACAGACATACAGGCAGATAAACAGACACACACACAAACATCTTGCCTTTTATATATATATATATATATATATATATATATATATATATATATATATATATATATATTACCGATTTTCAGCACTATTGTAAGAACTGCAACCTTGAAACTTCTGAATATCGTTTCTTATGTCTTTGTCTATGAGTGTACCAAATTTGATTAAAATCGAACCACTCCTTCTATAACCTGATTTTTTCGATTATCGATTTTCGATATTTATCGGGGGTACCTCGACACAAGACCTAGCTAAGATCACTCACATACGCTTATAGTACAACTGTGTAAGTTTTTAAAACAATCGGATCAGCCGTTTCGGAGTCTATAGGTAACGGACACACACAGACACACACACACACCTACACACAGACAAAGTTCCAGTTATAAATAAGTTTAGATTTGTAAGTTAATACTGAAAGAGAAGCACTGTTCGTTTAAATGGTCTCATGAAAGCAGGAGCTTTGTTAATTAGCTCACTTCTTTTCACAATCTTTTAGAAACTTTGTCTGATAGCAATCTTCTTTATCTTTGTTCCATGACCCTTCTGAGCCTAGGCGATCATGGCCTTTTATATTTCCCTATCCCTTGTAGCTCTTAACACCCCTTCTTCTATTACACCGCTCAATCCCCGCTCCGCCAGCTATCTGCTCAAGTCCATCAAGTATGTCACACGTTGCTTTCTCGTCTACCCATCCCGTGAGCACCAGATTCTCCAAGCCCTCTTTCCTCATTACATGCTCCAGAAACTTCAGCTGTCTTTTCCAGATATTAAGTATCAGTTTCGTTTTTGTGTCCACCCTCTACAAAACCCCGTCGGGTAAAATATATTTCTGTGACCCGACAGAAATATGAATGACATCAAAAGCCGTGACCAATGAAAGTTTGATCAACGTCAAAGGCAGAAAATATAAACAGTGACCGACAAAAGTGTGATTGACATCACAGGCAGCCGGTTTGAAAGGCAATAGCTGGCGAAAATGATTGACAGCTGTGCCTGGTCATACCCGATACAATTAACCGAAAACCCAAAGAGGCAAAAATAGGTGGAAATCTCAGCTTATGTAAGCTTGGGGTTTTCGGGCCGAAAGCAAAACATTGAGAGAACGCAGAGAGAATGCAAAGAGGACAAAAGAGACTAGAAGACAATTCCCGCAAATCAACGACACCCCGACAGCTCCCTCGTATGTGCGGGATTTTCTCTGGTTACATCTTTTTCAACTCAATCGTATTTTTATATATACGTCGTTTTATTTCAAAACAATCGTTATCGTTGTTCGTCGAGATCTATACAAGCGATTTTATATAAGATTCGTTGCTTACCTGTTCTTTCCATGGTACCCACAGCATCCTTCTGTAGAAATAGGAAACTGATATAAGCTAAACTGGCTAGCCACTGTGGCGCATCAACAGTAGATACGACATTATTATTATTATGTCATTTTTTCATCATATTTAGATTTCTGCTTTGGTCTCACTACCAACCAAGTCTGAGGGGAGACCTAAGGCAGGTCGTGGCGTGTTGTTATGACTCCATTTCATGTTTTTCTATCTTCCCTATCATCCCTAGCATTACATAGATAGTTTTCCTTAGTGTGTGGGCTTTACTTAATAAGACAATTTTTTGTATATCTCTTAAGTTGGGGTTTCCAGGGATTCTTTCAATGTGTTGTTTTGTTCCATTTTTTTATCATTCCAAGTGCACCTACTATCACTGGCACAACTCTTGTTTTCAATTTCCACATTTTTTCTATTTCAATTTCCAGGTCTTTATATTTTGACAGTTTTTCAAATTCCTTGATTGCTATGTTACAATCCGCTGGACAAGCCATATCAATTAATAGACAAGTTTTCTCCTTCTGGTTTTTAACAATAATGTCTGGCCTGTTTGCTTCAATTTTTCTGTCTGTGTAGATGGTGTAATCCCATAGAATGGTTACATCTTCTATTTCTGTAACCGGTGCTGGGTGATGTTCATACCATTGTTTGTTTACAGCTTTTCCATAATGTTTGCACATTGCCCAATGTAAATATTGCCCAACTCTATCGTGGCGATTTTTATATTCATTTGGGGCAAGCACAGAACAGCCTGAGATTAGGTGGTCTATTGTTTCTTGGTGTTTATCACAAAACCTGCATTTTGGATCCATATTATTATGCATAATATTTGAGTATTAACTTTGTCAACATTGGATTTATTGGCACGTTCTGGATATTGGCCATGCAGAGGTTTGTCTTGCCAGCGCTGTTTCATCTGTTCAAGTTATTATTATTATTATTATTATTCAAGCAATTTATAATGAATAATTAATGTGTTATTTTTCATTTATTAATTTTTATTTTATTCACTTTTTTCTTTTCAAACTTTTACCTTTTTTTATTATCTCAAGCTGAGTATTATTGGGTTTTAGCTCCGAGAATTAATTTTATATTATTTACCTTTCGTTAATTGTTTCTTTGGTTTGACATTTCAATAATGTCATGTTTTATTGAAGAAGAAGAAGAAGAAGAAGAAGAAGAAGAAGAAGAAGAAGAAGAAACAAAACTGAAGTGGGAATGAAGAGAGAGAAAGAAAGTGAAAAAATAAGGAAGAAATGCACAAAAAATATTAAACACAAGACATAGAAATAGGAAATAGAGACAAAAGAAGGAAGATGAAGAAAAGAAATAAAGACGAGATGGTTGAGGGAAAAACACACAAAAATCAATGGAAATAAAAATGATAAAAAACAAAGAAAGGAAGAAAAAACTAGAGGGAGAAAAAGGAGGACGATGATAAAAATAACATCACAAAGAGAAGAAATAGGATATAAAAAAGTAAGAATAAAAAGATGATGATGATAATAATGATGATGATGATGATGTTGGGAATAAGGGAGAACAGAAAGAGACGCAGAAAAAAGATCCAAAGAAACGAGGAGAAGAAAGGAAGAGTGGTGAGCAGAGAAAAAAGAAAAAGAAAAGGGTAACAATGAGAATAATATGAAAAAAAGACAAGGAATTGATGATAAAAAAGAAAACGAAAATGAAGAATCAAGAAGATTATGATGATGGTGATGACGACGAAAATAGAACAAGAACGAAAACAGGAGCTAATAAACCATTTAAAGAAAGAAAGAAAGAAAGAAAGAAAGAAAGAAAGAAAGAAAGAAAGAAAGAAAGTTTATTACGAGAGTGGACCAGAAAGAAAAGCGAAGCTAATAAACCATTTAAAGAAATAACAACGCGGAGAAAGAAAGAAAAAAGAAAGAAAGAAAGTTTATTAAGAGAGTGGACTAGAAAGAAGAGAAAAATAAAGAATGTGACTGAAAATGCGAAAGAGAAGCTATAGCCGTAAGAGAGGAAAGACGAAGAAGAAAACCGAAGAGGAAGAAAAAAATAAGTAGAAGAAGAAAAGGGGAAATGAAAAAAGAGACGTAAACAATAACAATTAGAAAATGATGATGAAGGAAATAAGAAAATGTGGAAATAATAGAAAATAATATTAGGGCAGATCGAGAATAAAACAGAAAAAACGTAGGGTATCGTAAAAAAAAGTAAGTAAAATTATATAAGAAATAGGTGATAAAGAAATAATAATAATAATAATAATAATATAGTAAAGTAGTAGTAGTAGTAGTAGTAGTAGAGGGGGGGAGGATGAGATTAATGTAAGAAAAAAATAAAGGCGAGAAAGAAAATTAAGAGGGAGGAAAATGAGATACAAGGTTGAAACTGCAACAAAGAATGTCAGTTAAGCACAATACGTCATACACTCTGGGTCGATCATGTTTCGAAAGATTTTCCCGTAGAAGATTGCCATTATTTTCAGTGGTAGACTAGTTGCCAACAAAGAATACAGAACCCAACCTATCCTGTTATTTAACCAATTGCTGGCGGGAAGAGACGGATTAATACTTTTCCCAAGGGTGTTTGCAACAGGAATTCGAACTCGGCTCTCGAATTTCTCGTTACGATCCGATATCCACCACACCAAAACGCACATGACTTCAAGAAAAGTAAGTAAATAGAAATTAAGAAGAATAAACTGAAGGCAGAAAGAAAGAAAGAAAGAAAGAAAAAACAAAAGAAAGGTTCCCCCCACCAAAAAAAAAAACAAACAAACAAAAGTAACAACTACAACATCACTAATAAATAATAATAATAATAATAATAATAATAATAATAATAATAAGAAGAAGAATGAGGTGATGGCGGGCATTGAAAGCAACAATTTAGATTGTTCTTATTTGCAATTAAGAATTCAATAAACCTATAACATCCAATATTTTGTCTTTGAAAATTCCTCCAATATTTGGCTATAGAGACTCACAAAATATGGCGGACATTTTAATTTAGTGTTTATTTAATTACAAGCTATCACGATTTAATCGGCAGCAAACATGACACATAAAGCAAGTATATAAAAACGTTTTTAAAACATAAACGTAAGCCATTCTGCCTGACGCTACCTTTTTCTTTTAAATTCATTTCTTCTTAGCAAACAAGAACTCTTTGTTTCTCCAGCGATGCATCTACATAATGAAGGTTTGGTCACTGTGTCGGACCAGAAGTTTTTTTGTTTTTTTTTGTCAGAATCTATCTTGCTCTTTTATGAATCTACCATTTATATGTGCAGGGGGGCACCTCGGCGTGGTGTAATGGTTAGCAAGCTCCTCTCGCTAGAATTATTATAACTGAGTAGTGAGTTCGATCCTCACTGGGTACCCCCTACTTTCGGCGTGTGTTATGTCTAAGTTACGCTTAAAAAATCACCTTCCTCCAGGTTTGGAGGTTAGGCGCAGGGCTAACAACCCTGCCCTATAAAAAGCAGTTCGTTACGGAAACAGCAAAAACGCTGCTTACACACCATTAAGTGCAAGGAAAAGTTTATTTATTTTATATATGTGCTTGGGATACTGTTGCTATATCTGGTCGGGTGCTTCTACTATACATGTCAAAGTTCTCCACAAAATCCAAATGTAATCGATCCTAACTTGGCATTTCCATTTCGGTCACTTTCTCACCGACGATTACATATTCTGTTATACACGTACACATTCAAGCATATTATAATCATGTTTGTTCCATTCACCCTTAATTAGAGCTTACGTCCCGCCTTTGACAGTACCGTATAAATAGAGCGCTATTCAGATTTGATCTTAAAGAAGGACAGAAAAATCAGAGACGCTGCTTGGTCTCAGTAAGAAGAAGAACGAGAGAAAGAAAGATAGAAGAGGGGATAATTCTCTCGTGCGTTTAACGTTGGTTTCAGTCGAATGGAAAACATTGTCAGTTTTTAATCTTTAAATTTGTATCGCCGTACTTTTTTAAATAACGACCTGCATGGTTGCTTATGATAGTTATTTCAATATTTGATTAAAGTTATTAGATTTAAATATATAATATTGCAATGGTAGAATTTCCACCGATATTTTGTAGTCGTAGTCCTCGTAAGTGGCTTATTCAATAATTAAATTAAAAATCCTATTTTTTTAGATAAAAATGCCATGAAAGTTTCCCGAGTATTGCTCGTATATACACTACCGGCCATAATTATTAGGCCACCGCAGTGTTTTAAAAAATGATGTATTTCATACTATATTTTAGTATTTATTGCCAAGTAAATGAAAATAGAACTGTTCTTTTGTTAATATTGCAAAATAATATGTGCATCAAATGAATTTATAAATATTCAATAATTACATACATTGCAGCTTTATACAATGAAAGAATGAAGAAAGTTTAGGGTGATTCGGACGTGTTCATCTTTGTTTCCTTGCCTTGTAAAATTTTCCAAAGTAAAAATAACAAAAGAACCATTCTATTTTCATTTGGCAATAAATACTAAAAGTAGTATGACAGACATAATTTCTTTAAAAAACAGAGGTGGCCTAATAATTATGGCCGGTAGTATATATATATATATATATATATATATATATATATATATATATATTAATACAGGTTTCATTGGATAATATAGACAAGTTCTGTCTATTTATTTTGTGTAAGATCCTTTCGTATAATCTGATTAGCTTGATAGTGTTGTCATGGAAAGACAACAAGAAATCGCAATAATTGTTGATTTTTTTTATCAGGTCTGAGCTTTCGGCTTACATAAGCCATTATCAAAGGATGAACATTTAATGTTCAGTGAACATAGAAGATTTAAATTATTAACAGAGTGGAGTTATACAGAGAAAATTAAACAGGTCCATTTTTTTTGCTTCGCACGTGGCTGCAGGCTGAGAAGGAATAGTGGTAGTGGGTTTTTGGTCAAATGAGAGTATAGTGACATGAAGGGATTGGTCTGGGGACTGCTACTACTATGGTGTAGGGGGTAAGAATAATAACTATGACCTTTCCCGTCGATTATAGGCATTGAAGTATGTTAGTGGAGGTATCGAAAATTTATTTTATTTAGGCTAGGTTTAAGCTGTTTGATGTAGATAGCTTCTAGAATTTTAAGTTTTCGCTTATTATTTTCTTGTTTAAGTATATGTGTATTTTCAACAAGTGTTTTCCTAAGAAGTGTGTGTTGATAGCCGTGGTGTTTTAAATGTCGGAATATGTTAGAATTTTCATTTAAGTGCAATGTAAGTCTCCGCGAAAGCGAGTTAGTAGTACGTCCAATGTAGGTATTATTTAGTTTGTTAGAGATACATTCTCGAAAGGGGCATATATATATATATAACATTTAAATTATTAACAGAGTGGAGTTATACGAGAAAATTAAACAGGTCCATTTTTTGTGTCGCACATGGCTGCAGGCCGAGAAGGAATGGTGGTAGTGGGTTTTTGGTCAATTGAGTGAATAGTGGCATGAGGGGATTGGTCTGGGGACTGCTACTACTATGGTGTAGGGGGTAAGTATAATAACTATGATCTCTCCCGTCGATTATATATAATAATAATAATAATAATAATAATAATAATAATAATAATAATAATAATAATAAAACTGAACGGGTATGTATCAAAAGACACTTAGGCTTTGTAACGGTGAAAGAGAACAACCCACAATGCACAGAAATAAGAAAGACCAAAAGTATTAAAATCTGAATTGAAATCAGCACTAGCCAAACTGGACAGAAAGGAGCCAGCAGGACCAAACGAAATTGTATTAGAAATACTGGTAGACCTAAACGATTTCGTCAAGATTACGGACATTATAAATAAAACATACAACAGTAGTGATATACCGGAAGACCTTAGTGGATGCATTTTCACAGGACTATCTAAGAAGCCAGATTCAAACGAATGTGAACTCCATCGACCCATCAGCCTAATGGACAATATAACAAAACTTATCATCCGAATTCTGATGGATAAACAGTGAAACAGAATTAAATCGGAAATCAGATAAAAACTGTGCAGGTTAAATACCCTGGAACATGTAATTCGGTATTTATGCCCAGAATTATACCAGAAAGAGCAATACAAACGCAAAAGGATGTGTACCTGTGTTTTATTGATTATGCCATAGCATTTGCTAAATTACGTCACAAAGAACTGTTGCAACTGCTAGGAAACCTTAACATATTTGAGAAAGATATTAGAATAATCTAAAACTTTTTTTGGTAGCTAATTCCATGCATACGGACAGGAAATTAATTAAGTAACTATACAAAAAATAAAAAGTACTGTAAAAAAATACAACGATGTGTCTTCTCACCGGACTTAATCAACCTATATAGGGAGGTGACCGTGAAAGAATTGGAATTCTATCTGGATTCATTGTTGGCACAGTGACACAGTGTTGAAAGCAGGCAAATAATGGAAACTACAAAAGGTAGTGAAGAAAAACGAGAAAAAAGGACTAAACGGCAATTGCAAGACAAATTTCATGGTTGTCAGCAAGAGGAACAGCCCAAACATGCAAGTTACAAGCTAGCAAGATCAAAATCAAACAATTACGAAAAGTTAAAAATCTAGGACTTGTTTTAACAATAGAGGGAAAGACCGACACTGAAATCCGAAGGTGTATTAGGATGGCGAAAGATGCCTTCTAAAAGCTGAGCAAAGTATTAAGAAAACTTCGTTAGAAACAAAGAATAGAGTGCTGAAATGTTTTGTTATATCAGTTCACTTATATGGCAGTGAATGCTGAACAATCTCCTCAGAGATTAGGAAGAGACTTGAAGCAGCAGAAATGTGACTCAACAGAAAGATGAGGATATAGTAACAAAATGGACACTTATAATTAGCATGAGAAAAAAAAACATTAAAAATTTTTAGTGTACATAATGAGGAAAGAGTTCTTGGAAATTTGATACTTACAGGCAAAATGGACATAGAGAAACAACATAGAAAACGAAGAAGAAGAAGAAGAAGAAGAAGAAGAAGAAGAAGAAGAAGAAGAAGAAGAAGAAGAAACTTGATTACAGTTATTAACTGCGTATAACGGTACGATTTCATATTTCAGTCCTGGGTATGACATCCGGCAGCAAGGAGATTAGAGATTTGAAAGAGTGTGAAACCACCTCATAAATGTTGTTGGTTCCAGGTACACTCTGACTCGGGGTGGTAGCAGCTATTAGGAACCCAATTATGAGCAAATAGTAAATCTCCAACCAAAACAAAACAAAAATATATATATATATGAAAGAATATAAATCTATTTTGATAGTAAAAAGACCATAAATTTATTTTTTATGAAAGCAAATTATCATCGATAAATAATTACCAACAATATACTTTGAAAGCAGAATTACCAACAATAAATTTCATAGCAAAATAATCAATACATTTTATCTATAGTTGGAGCCATAAAACTATGTTCAAAATATTCAGATTACGGCAACCTAAAGAGTTTGATATACGGCTAAAGAAAAATCAATCAAACCAAACCAAACCAGACCAAACCAAACCAAACCAAACCAAACCAAACCAAACCAGACCATAATTGTGAATATTATCCAAATTTCGTTACTTGCTGAGCATTAGTTGAAATTTTTAGATCGTATCATCCTACCTCCTACCGCTGCTGCTGCTGCCGTTCCTTATCATTTCTAACCTTAGAATAAAATCAAACAATCTTCATGAAAGAACTCTTTTAGGAAACTCATCCATACATTATCCTACAATTTCTTACAATGTGATCAAATTGATAACTAATATGATAAAGAAAGATTAGGACTAAAAAGAAGAGATTCAATTCATTTGTCAAGGCGATTTTTATCCCTACTTCTTCTAGTCATACTAATGACACTTCTTTAAAGCACACAAGAAAAATAAATTTCGGCATTAAATGAACCATAAGGAGATGATATGCCATTAAACAAAAAAACAAAAAAAAATAGAAAACAAAAACAAACCAGTTAATGTTTGTGTCAATATATGCATGGCCGTATCTGACTACTGGGCACGCCGGGCACGCCGGGCACGCCGGGCACGGGTCCGGGCCGATCTGTGAAATCATAGTGAAAATCCAGATAAGTAAAAAATATCTTCGTCAGAAATCAAACTAAACAATTCACGAAGAAAGAAAGAAAGAAAGAAAGAAAGAAAGAAAAACGAAGAAAGCATCCGAATGAACGCAGTAAAAAACTGTTTATTGATTAATTTTGGGAGAAAAAAATTGGTTATACTCAAAGAGTCCGAACCCGATTTCCTGCTTTCGTTCGCGTTCTGTGCCTAATTTCCATTGGAATAGTCGAAAAAATCCGCAAAAATCATAGTTTCTGGAAGCGGATGACACTGATGACGTCATCACATTGTCAACTAATAAATCCGGGCAATTTTCTCTGTGCCCGGTGTTTTTTTAGCATCAGCTACGGCTCTGAATATATTTACATTACTTTTACTTTTAACTTTAGCTTTAGTTTTAGCTTTATTTTATTTTTTCTTTTATTTTTAGCTTTATTTTTACTTTTATTTTCAGTTTTATTTTTATTTTTACTTTTACTTTTATTTTTAATGTTGGCTTTAATTTTTGTTTTAGTTTCACTTTTACTTTTAGCTTAAGTTTTAGTTATTCTTTTACTTTTATTTCTACTTTTAGTGTTAGTTTTACTTTTACTTTAGTTTTAGTTTATACATGCACTAACACACTTACACGTACACACACACATACTCACTACAATTAACGACAGCAGTAGCAGCGAAGGATTCGTTTAAAGGCACAGTCAACCAGCGGACATGAAATCAAGCTCGCCTATCATTCTGAAGATGAGATTCTGATCTTGAAATATTAATGAATAATAAATAGGTGATACCCAACACCTTCTTCGCCATCCTTTATTTTAATAAACGCATTGTGATAGCCTTCAAAACCTACCCATGCACCTAATATACATGATGCTTCAAGCAAATTACAAAGCTCTCCTATACCTCCACCTTTTAGTTTTTCATTTATTTTTATTTTTTTTACCTATATATTTACTTTTACTGTTAATTTTTATTTTAGTTTTAGTTTTTTTTAACTTTTAGCTTTAGTTTTAGTTTTGCTTTTATTATTACGTTTGGCTTTAATTTTTGTTTTAATTTTACTTCTAGCTTTATTGTTAGTTTTACTTTTAGTTTTAGTTTGAATTTTACTTTTACTTCTCTCTAAGCACCCACCATCAAACTCATTTAAGATTATTTTAGCCTGTCAGACTGTTATTTAAATATATTTATATTCATTCTCTCCATAAACATGTCAGTAGGTGAAGGAGACGGTTGAAATCCAGAAAACCAAGGACGAGACACAGGGAATGAATTCTTGGTACGAATGTAGATGAAGGGTGGAATACAAGAAATTAAAATATAAGCGGGAATCTGGATGTCAAATTCTGTTGTTTAAGAATAATTTTTTTTATCAATTTCCAAATCGGTAACTCTGTACTCATCTTCAAGTTGTATGTCTTAAATTTCTTTTCTTAACTTTCTTCTTTTTTGTTTTAATGAAAGAACATTAAAAAAATTAATTTTAATATTTCATTTTTTTTTTTTTGTTATTCCGTGTCGTTTGTTCTAATTCAAAAGCAAATTATCTAGACAAGTGATTATTCGAATCGTTTGTCCTTGTTTGTTTATTTATTTCCTTGTGAATTGGAAAATAGTTTTATGGGCCAATAAATTCTATTCTCATTTTCTTGATTTCTGTCTATGGCTCTTGATTTACTGCTTTCATTTTTTGTTTATGTTTATCTAGTTAGATCTTGGCATTTGTTTTAAAGTCCGATCGATATTTAATTTGATGTAGAGCAAACGTTTGTTCGTTGAGCATTGCGGGCGAATTATCCATTAAAAAACACGTAAAAACTGCCAATTTCATTTGTAAATCACAAGAACTGCCGTCTTTTTTTTCTTTCTTTTTACAATATTTGATTAAAATTTGTTGCTATCATTTATAATGGAGAATAGAATTCAGACGAGATGAAGAAAAACATCACTGGCTTATCCTTAAAAAGCCTTTCCTTATTTTTGTCCTAACGATAAAAGAATAACTGGAAGATAGGAATGAAAATAACGATACAAATTAAATTTAGCTCTCGCACTTACGCCTTAGGTTTGAGTTATGTGTTTAGGGGATCGAAATGAAGCAGATGCAGAAATTTAACTATTTGGACATTTGCTTTAAGAGACGACGGAAAACACAGATATGGGACATCATACACGAATAACAAAGGGTGCCTTCCAAAGCAGGAGAAAAAAGTATTAGGAGATATAGAAGTGGGCTGAATCATAAAGTCGCATCAATCAGCCTATAGGGCTGCGAATGCTAGACAATTTCCTCAAATCTAAACTTATTTCCAGAAATCTAAACTTATTTATAAATGGAACTTTGTCTCTCTGTGTGTGTATGTGTGTGTGTGTGTCTGTGTGTGTGTGTCCGTTACCTATAGACTCCGAAACGGCTGATCCGATTTTCTTGAAAATTTACACAGTTGTACTATAAGCGTCTGCAAGTGTTCTAAGCTAGGTTTTATGTCGAGGTACCCCCGATAAATATCGAAAATCGATAATCGAAAAAATCAGGTTATAGAAGGAACGGTCCGATTTTAATCAAATTTGATACACTCATACAAAAAGACATAAGAAACGATATTCAAAAGTTTCAATGTTGCAGTTCTTATAATAGTGCAGAAAATCGATAATATATATATATATATATAAGGCAAGATATTTGTGTGTGTGTCTGTTTATCTGCCTGTATGTCTGTATTTTTTCAGTCCTTTTATTTTAGTTTTTGCTTCGGGTTTGGCTCTAAGTAGGTATAATTGTAGTTCTTAGTGTCAGCCATGATACCATTTACTCAGATGACTTATTTAGCTTTCAAAATTCAGTTTAAGGCGAAAAAACTTATTTGATATCGATACCAGGAAATCAAAATTTGACTTACATCCATTCATTTTTCTTTCAGTTTACGGTTTCGCTTTAACTGGAAACAACTATTGCTTTTTAGTATTTCGTGCCAACGTTCAACGCGTCAGAGTTCCAGGACCATGGATTAGTTTTAAAGCTTTCATTACACCCGAGCAACGCCCGGCTATACTGCTAGTATGATGATAAATCCGTTGAGGAAATATGTTAGCAATGAGGAGGTTTTCAGAAAAGGACACTTATACTTACAATCAGAAAAGAATGTTAAAATATCTGAGACACATAATGAGGAAGAAAGGCTAGGCGATTTTGACACGCAAAATACATTCAAGCTAAGAAGAACATTGGAAGATAGTAAATAACGTGCCTATATATTTATTTGTTTATTTTTTTCTCAATAGGATTACATATATCTGCCTATCAGTCAGTCAGTTAAGTGCCCTACGTGATACACGCTTGGACGATCATGTCTCGAAAGAGACATGACTGACTGGGCAGAAGATTATCCCGCAGTAAGTTGCCATTGCTTTCTGCGGTAGACTGGCTGCCGATCAAGGCTATAGAACCCAATCTGTCCTGTTATTTAACCCATAACTAGAAGGAATAGGCGGATTAATACCTTTCGCAAGGGTATTTGCGCGTAAGTGAATACAATGAATTCGGCTGGAATTCGAACTCGGCTCCCCGATTTCTCGTTCCGAGCCGATATCCAGTGCACCACAACGCACATCTGCCTATCACCCGGTCCATACTCCTCGGCCAACTTTTGAAGAGGAGTAGAAGTTTATGTAAAGCTTCCTATTTAGGATGAGGTTTCCGGTTTCTTTTGATACCTTAATAAGAGTGGCAGTAATGACTTTTTGGTAATATGACTTGTTGGAGGCTACGACTCTATACTGATGGCACTGGTTTGGCAGTTTTCTGGTTGATGTATCCCGATTGGTAGTAAGAAGCCCGAACTCTTAGGTAGCTGATAAATAGTAGCGACGCGGGCGCACTGGAAAAGCCACTCCGGCGTTGGTAGTTTTAAAATAATATGAATCAAAAGATCTAGGAGAGTTCACCTCACTAAGTATCCTTCAGTAGGCGGTTGGAGTAATTACATGGTTTCTGAAGCGTCCCCAGAAGGGGGAAGTCACGAGAGGGCGTCAGTAATTTTTTCACGATATTGCCGTTAAACCCACTTTAAACTGACCTTGTGTCTTATTCAGTAGAAACGTGGGTGCTTTGATAAATGCATTATATCTCCTACTGTGGATGTGCGTTGTGGTGCATTGGACATCGGCTCGGAACAAGAAATCGGGGAGCCGAGTTCGAATTCCAGCTGAATTCATTGCATTCACTTACGCGCAAATACCCTTGGGAAAGGTATTAATCCGCCTATTCCTTCCAGTTATGGGTTAAATAACAGGACAGATTGGGTTCTATAGCCTTGGTCGGCAACCAGTCTACCGCAGAAAGCAATGGCAACCTACTGCGGGATAATCTTCTGCCCAGTCAGTCATGTCTCTTTCGAGACACGATCGCTCAAGCGTGTATCACGTATGGCACTTAACTAACTGACTGATCTCCTACTGTAGAGGCCAATGAAGTTAGAAATCATGGTGAGTTCAACTCGTGAGATTCCAATAATAATTTCTCAGATGAGTGTCCGTCTGCGAACACAGCGCAACTTAAAATATTGAGAGGTGAATGGCCTCGGGAAACAACTGCCCGTGTTACACTAAAGACGGAGTTATCGGTAGTCATACCGCTGTCTGTGCAATCTACGGTTGCGGGGGATGGGTTAATTTTTGACCTGACCCTGGTGCATATATTAAACCGACCTTGTATCACATCCAGTTAATGTGGGACGGTAAGTAAATAATTACTCGCCTGGCTGTTAACCCAAAAGTTGAAATTAATATTAACTCAAGACCCGAGTTTGTGGGCATTTCCCAGGCAGTAAGGTGCCTCCCCAAGAGAAAGTATCGGGGTGGGGATCGATTAATTTCCCTATGGTATTGTTGCTCAACCCACTTTAAACCTAGACCTTGTGTTACATTCCGTTGCGCCATGAGCACAGGGAAAAATCCCTACTTGTAAATATTAGTCAAATTCTTCTACTTGTGCTTTCAGTCGAGAAAAATCATGCCACTCCACAATATATATATATATATATATATATATATATATATATATATATATATACTAGAGCCGTTGGTGTTTGTTGTATTTTAACTTTGTCTCATTTCTACTTTAGTTTTGAATCGGTTTATACATCATACAAACACAAGTACGCACACACACAAACATATATATATATATATATATATATATATATGTGTGTGTGTGTGTGTGTGTGTGTGTGTATAAAGATTGTTTCAAGAACTTGGACCAAATATAAATGTGAATTAAGTTTAAGCATCTAATGATTTTTTTTCAATTTCTTTCAGATTTAACAACCACAGTCTTTGTGGTAATTTCAACCATGCTAGCTGAATCATTGGGTCGTATTTCTTTGAGAATGATACCGGAAATTCTGTTACAGTGACAGGCGAGCGATACCTTGCCATGATAACCAACTTTTTATGGCCTAAATTGAATGCTTTCAATGTCGAAGATTTGTGGTTCCCACAGAATGGCGCTATATGAGACACAGGCAAAACAACAATGGCTTTATTGTATAAGTTCCCAGGTCACATCTTCTGTCGAAACAGTAATGTCAATTGGCTACTATAATCGTGCGACTTGACGCTTTTAGATTTCTTCCTTTGTATAACCTAAAAATTAAGGTCTATGCCAAAAAGCCATCAACAATTCAACAGCTGAAGAATGAGATAATAAGACATATTGGTGAGATCGAGGAGCAACTATGCAGAGACGTCATCAAAAGTTTTGACCATCGATTGAAGGTGTGCCCTCGAAGCCTTGGCGAACATTTGGGCAATATTATTTTTGACACATAATTGCTACGGCTCAAAGAAAAACCATGATCCGATAAGGAAATCAATATATTTTCACCAATAACAGTTTTATTTACTGCTTAATCGGACACCCTCTCTCTCTCTATATATATATATAGGATATATATAAAGGATATATATATATATATATATATATATATATATATATATATATAAAGGATATATATATATATATCCTTTGAGATTTGAAAAGATATCACTCGACTGGCGATCGAGAGCGGGGGAAAATTTGCTCGCCCTAAAATCATTTTACTTAACCGACTCCATTTTCTTAATAGTCGTCTTACGTAAACATATCGTGAATCGCTAACCGAAAACAAAAAATTAAATTTTAATTAAAATTTCAAACGTGTTAAAAAGATTTTAAAAGTAAAAAAAAAATAATAACAAAAAAAAAATTGATCTTAATAATAAGCATTTTGATGTAAAAATTTGTATTAATTTTGAGCCCTTTTAACATGATGATATGCTTTTGTTTTTGTTTTTGTTTTTTGGCAATTGAGTAGAGGGACCTAAATTCGTAGTTTATTCCTTCTGTTTGATGACAACCTCTATCTCATAAATGATAAAAGAATAACAAATCTGATTTTCTCAACGATTTTCTATAAAAAAAAATACTTACTGGTATAATTTGGTTTTCGGTACGTAGTTGAAAGAAGTATGTGTATTTTATTTTCTTTCTTTCAAATGTTCGTTTGTACTTTTCGTAAGCAATCTGAGTGACAGAGACATTTTGGTTCTACTCTGGAAGCGTTAATTAAGTTGGGTTGGGTTTTTCTATATTTGAAGGGACACGTTTCCTTGCGAGATATTTAATCGACCGCAGGCGAGTAAAGCAAGAAATTTTAATCCCCCAATTAAGTTTTTAATCGACTGAGTCGATCAGGCGAGTAAAATCTCAAAGGCTATATATATATATATATATATATATATATATATATATATATATATATATATTGCTTTTTTACATATATAGGAGTGAGTATTTTGCGAATTAATAGTATTTTATTTTTCATTTAGTTACCCATTTACAACCTGAAAAACGCAGGAAAAATACGATAAATAGACCACCATTTTGAAAAATTGGTATGCATGAAACAATATATATATTTATATATGAATTTGTTTAAACGTTGTTTTAATAGATACTCATATATGAGTAGATGCTGTTTTTATTTATTTATTAAACAGTATATTTATTTATTTCCATCAACCAACCCGCATGTAGGTGCATCGGTCTAATCGTGCATTTTTCTTGCGCGATAAATATGCATTCTTGAACATTATCTTCATACTTTGCCATTCTAGTAATTCAATGGTGACTGCGAATCACTCACATATATCGAACAGATCAAAATTCGACTAATAGCTCTCTATATGTTAATTCGGCCATGAATCTATTTTCTGCTTTAATAAATCACTTACTAAATATAATATAAAACAACTCTAGAGTAAATAAAAGAATTACATATTCTAATTTTATAGTAATCTGATTAAATATATTGTGTATATATAGATTAAAAACTTGTATTTAATTTTCTCAATTTGAAAATAAATTTACAAAAAATATATTCTTCTGAACAAAATAAGGAATCCTCCTTTATGGCTATAAAATCATTCAATATGTAGAAGAAAATAACCGAATGATATCAAACTAATTTAATATATTTCTATTTATTATTTAAATACATGCGATGCAGATGCCTAACAAAGAACTTCTAACAAATAAATCTTTTATAAAAATCCATAAAATCTAATTAAAAAAAAAAGATGTCATTAAAATTTTCGATTCGGAAATTATTGTGTTTTTGTATGTGTTGTGTGTGTTCATTTTCTTTTTGTCTACGTATTTTGACAGGGAGGCCCGAAGCTTCTAAATAACTCATCTTTGCTTGCCATTTTGAAGAAAAGACGGGAGTGCCTTCCTAACATTCACCGGACGTGTGAGAGAGGAGAGGAAAAAACTTCCTGCCTTCCAGCTTAATATCAGCATCCATCCACCGAGACAGTTTCATTCTTTTTTCTCGACTAATAATAATAATAATAATAATAATAATAATAATAATAATAATAAAAACAACAGTTATAATGATGCTCAACATTATAGTAGTATGGCAGTTAGCAAGTCGGAAAGAGAAAGCGGCGAGCCCAATTCGAGTTCCGCTGGAATTCATTACATTCACTTTCGCACCAATGCCCTCTAGCTTAAATACCAAGGCTCGCTTGCTTTGATGGTAACCAGTCTAAAGGAATGAAAACGTTGAATTCAAAAACAGCCTAAAGAGGGATGGGTTCCGTCTGGTTATCTCGCCCTAAACACACAACTGCTATTATGGCTACGGCACATGTTTTTCCTCCACGACCCTTATAGGTCAAGGTATTCCTTATGATTAATGTAAACAAATTATGGAAATTTGAAATATCAGTGTAGATATGGCGATTATTATGAGTGACAAAGGTGCCAGATTAATGTTGATTAGTTTTAACCGGAGAAAAATCATGGTTTTCCTATTTGAATTTTTGGATGAATCTTAATTCTTTTGTTAATGACTCAATAAACTCATGGCGAGTTCTCCGACAATAAAATGTCCGTAGAAGTCCTCTTTAGTATCGTTAAATATTTGAGCTTTAACAAAATATTTTTAATAACAGTTATAAACATTAAAACTTTAAAAATTAAGAGCGTAAAAATGAAAAAAAAATGGACTTTTTTCATTTCACTGAAACAAACGTAAAGCACTATCTTCATTTCTTTCTTTCATTTTTTCACTGAAACCAAGTAGAGTCTTTGATGACCCCCAAAAACGGGAATTTTTAAAGTGTGTATTGGCAGACATGAGCAAGTGCCAGCACTGCAAAATAGTGGCCTCACTAAGTAAACACTCATTATTATTTCAGTACTCATGGATCAAGATGAATTTCTAAGCAAGTTATGGGTGTCAGATGAAGCTCATTTTCATTTGACAGGTTACGTGAATAAGCAGAACTACCGTTACTGGGCAGACACAAATCTTCATGAAGTTCATGAGCACCCTTTACACGGTGGTAAGGTGATGGTATGGTGTGCTGTTTCATTACATGGGATCATCGGAGTTTTTTGAAAATGAACAGGGATCTCAGTCACTGTCTCAACAGTAGATTTCAAGAATGCATTCGTACAGGAGGACGTCATCTACATGACGTAATTTTTTTAAAAATGAAAATTCCATCATTGTTTCTCAAATGGCATGTTTTAAGGTTTCAATTACTTTGAATAAAATATTGTTCTTCCATCACTCTTGGTTTTATTGGATTTTAAAAAAATCCTCGTTCTTTTGGTTCACTCTATATTTTGTCTTCTCAAGCGATCAGAACGGAATAACCTTTTATTTATGAGGTTTTCACAGATAACATTATACACTTCGATCTTCGATTCTTTCTTTCACTATTTTACTGAAAAAATAGCACATAAAAAAAAAGTGAATAAAAATACAGTGATAATTTTTCTTCTTAATTTTATGACGAAGTCAATGATAGCCATTATTACCACCCCACTTAATACGTCACTGCATGGATTAATTATAACTTATAATTCAGTACCGGAGATAATGGAAATTGGATATCGAATAGGATACGTTAAAGGTAAACTACTGGTCATAATTATTAGGTCATTCCAGTTTTTTTAAAGACATAATGTATTTTATACTATTTTTAGTATTTATTGCCAAGTGGATCATTCTAAATGAAAATAGAACTTTTCTTTTTTTTTAATACTGCACAATAACATGTGCATCAAATGAACTGTTCTGGTGTCCAGTTTTTTGTGCTCACTTCCCCATGCTAGTCTCTTCTTCTTGTTGGCTGACCGAAACAAAGGCCTCCTGGCTGCCTTGTAAAATTTTGCAAAGTAATAAAAACAAAAGAATCATTCTATTTTCATTTAGAATTATCCACTTAACAATAAATACTAAAGTTGTATGAAAAACATTATTAAAAAAACTGGGGTGGCATAGTAATTATGGCCGGTAGTGTAGTTTCTCCCAATACCGCTAAATGCTACAAAACCAAAACATTATACGAAGAACGCGTGTTATATTTCCAAATGTCATCATCAGATCTAAGATACGAGCCGTAAAGATTGGCTAGTTTCACTTTGAACATGAGACAAATAATGAAAAACACAAGAAAACAACAATCCACTCGCACAAATCAAACACACATGTAACTAAAGAGAAAATAACGAATGTCTCTAAAACTGAAACTGCTTACAGAACAATGTAATATATCAAGCCACTGTAAAATAAGCAGATTACGAAGAACAAATATACATAGGTGTTACTGAAGGACCCTAGGTACAAAGAAACCACACATACTAAACATATTTTACAAATAGCAAATACGCAAAAAGCACAATTCTTTCTAAACATGTATTTAAAATTAAGAACAAAAACTAAATCATAAGAAAAATATAATGAAAAATGAGGAACAGAGCATCAGCCTACGACAATAAATCTCAAAACTGTAAACTCTATCAGCAGGAGAAATAGCTAGGATTACCTTTCCAGATCAACGTAAATTACCAAATAAAAGATCAGATCTCATCTCAAGAAGCAGACACGAAAACAATTTGTTACTATGTTACCTCAAACTTGGACACTAAAAATGAACAAAAAATAAAAATAAATAAATAAAGTAAAAATAAATATATACGTATAATAAATAATTCCAAATCAACAAATAAGGAGAGAATTAAGTAAATAATAAAAAGATTATAAAACTAAGAGCACATGCATAAACGCAATAAAGGTAATAATAACAATCAGCAACAAATAAGAAAGCAATCAATAATAAACTTAACAAAATCATTAGAAAATAGCCACAAAACTGCATCGTGTTCCACAATTATTTCCACTCAACAGCCACTAGAATAATTCAAAACATAACCGTTACCGCGCACCCAATAACCCAATAATGCATCACTGATCAGCATATGAATAAATATTCGAACCAAAACACAATGCGCATGACCTGACGATTCCGTTTCAGCATGAAACAAACTGTCGCTGCTGGGCGTTGAGAGAGAGAGAGAGAGAGAGAGAGAGAGAGAGAGTCCAAGATTATTCGCCATAAAGTAGAGATGTTAGTACTACTGACTTGTACACATCAATTTTCACCTTTAACGACACATCTCGAATATTCCGAAGCTTGTTATAATGTGTACCGACGACACATCAATCAACCTGATGCCTTTCACATGCGTTGCCTACGTACTATATGCAACAAAAAACTGAGTGATCGCGAAGTTCTGACTAATTGCAACATAGCAGGTATTGAATCCATCCTAATGAAAATTCAACTCAGGTAGACAGGACATCTTTATGTTATGAGAGATAGCAGACTTCCAAAACAACTCCAATTGGCCAGCTTCAAACAAGCAGGTCGATTAGAAGTTTACAAGTCCAGATGATCAGGTGTTGAGTGGATGCCGTGAACTTTCCAACCGGAATCAACTAAACAAACTCGAAGGCTCGTAATAATAATAATAATAATAATAATAATAATAATAATAATAATAATAATAATAATCTGTAGAAAAGCAAAACAGTAGCCAAGAACCAACTATTGCAGCAAAAAATATGAAAATGAAAGCCAAAGATAAAGCTCTTGAAAAGATGAAACAGCGCTGGCAAGACAAACCTCTGCATGGCCAATATCCAGTACGTGCTAATAAATCCAATGTTGACAAAGTTAATACTCATCGATGGTTACGTGCATCTGGATTAAAGTCTGAAACTGAAGGATTTATACTTGCAGCACAAGACCAAAGTCTTTTCACGAGAAACTTTCAGGCAAATATTATGCATAATAATATGGATCCAAAATGCAGGTTTTGTGATAAACACCAAGAAACAATAGACCACCTAATCTCAGGCTGTTCTGTGCTTGCCCCAAACGAATATAAAAATCGCCACGATAGAGTTGGGCAATATTTACATTGGGCAATGTGCAAACATTATGGAAAAGCTGTAAACAAACACTGGTATGAACATCATCCAGCACCGGTTACAGAAATAGAAGATGTAACTATTCTATGGGATTACACCATCTACACAGACAGAAAAATTGAAGCAAACAGGCCAGACATCATTGTTAAAAACCAGAAGGAGAAAACTTGTCTATTAATTGATATGGCTTGTCCAGCGGATTGTAACATAGCAACCAAGGAATTTGAAAAACTGTCAAAATATAAAGACCTGGAAATTGAAATAGAAAAAATGTGGAAATTGAAAACAAGAGTTGTACCAGTGATAGTAGGTGCACTTGGAATGATAAAAAATGGAACAAAACAACACATTGAAAGAATCCCTGGAAACCCCAGCTTAAGAGATATACAAAAAATTGTCTTATTAAGTACAGCCCACACACTAAGGAAAACCTTATCTATGTAATGCTGGGGATGATAGGGAAGATAGAAAAACATGAAATGGAGTCATAACAACACGCCACTACCTGCCTTAGGTCTCTCCGCAGACTTGGTTGGTAGTGAGACCAAAGCAGAAATCGAAATATGATGAAAAATGACATAATAATAATAATCACCCTGAACCAATAAAAAAAGGCCATGGTTCTTTTGCGACATCGCCACATATAGTGATAGGCATATACATAATTCCTAAATTAATGCGTTTTCGATTCAGAAAGTCAGTTAAGTGCCGTACGTGATACACGCTTAGGCGAGCATGTCTCGAAAAGGACATGATTAACTGGGCAAATTATCCCACACTTGGTTGCCATTACTTTCTACGGTAGATTGGTTGCCAGCTAAGGCTATAGAACACAATCTATCCTGTTATTTAACCCATAACTGGAAAGAAGAGAGAGATTAATACCTTTCCTAAGGATATTTGCGCGTAAGTGAATACAATGGATTCAGCTGGAATTCGAACTCGGCTCCCCGATTTATTGTTCCGAGCCGATAACCACTGCACCACATCGCACATCCCGTTTTCGATTTGTGGGCTGAAATTCAGTTAGTGCTTGCATGGTAAAGGATTAGTGCTGTAAACATTCTTCAGTTTAACTATAATAATTGAAAATTGACTTTTTTATAGTTGCCGATTAATTATAAATTTTCAAAATTTAAAAACTGAAAATGGGTGAGAATTTTATTTCTGTTTTGTTTACATTCGATTAATGCGCTTTCGATTAGTGCGTATCTTTTAATGTACACATTAGACAGACGAATCCAGGGATTCCTGTACATGTCAAAGGAAAAGAAACTCTGACTAAATCTACATGCAAAGAACAACAACAACAAAACAAAAAAAAACAATTACATCTTGTCATAGAAATGACATTGTTAGATTAAAATAAATTTCCTAAAGAATATGACAAAATATATAAATGGATCTCAAGGATAAATTTTAAAATGAGTTTCATAATAACTCGAGCTCTGTGTACGATCAAAAATGTACAGAGTAGAACATTAATAACGTTCCTGTTTACATAGCATACAGTGTAGAACCGATCGTCTGCTCGGGAAGGTTTTACTAATGGAAAAAAACGCATAAACGCTCGTTATATTAATAATCGCTTTATATCAGAATGTGTACAAACAGAATACATATATTGCCTTACCATAGGTCTTGGGTGATGATCCGATTAAAGATTGCACTGAAAAGAAAGCACAATAATAAGGCACACACACACACACACACACACACACACACACACACACACACACACACACACACACACGTATATATATATGTGTGTGTATGGTTAGATCTTGAAGGCTATCACAATGCGTTTAGTAAAATAAAGGAAGGTAAAGGTGTTGGGTATCACCTATTAATATTTCGAGATCAAAATCTCATCTGCAGAATAGTAGGAGAGCTTGTTTTCACGTCCGCTCGTGGACCGTGGCTTTCAACGAATGGTCATCCTTTGCTGCTACTGCTGTCGTTAATTGTAGTGTGTGTGTGTGTGTGTGTGTGTGTGTGTGTGTGTGTGTGTGTGTGTGCCTGTAAGTGTGTTTGTGCATATGTGTGTGTGTGTTTATGGTTTATATATGTGGTACGTCTTAAAGGCTATCACATATATGAACCATAAACACACACACACACACACACACACACACACACACACACACACATGCACAAACATCTTCAAAACCTACCCATACACCTAATATACACAACGCTTCAAGCAAATCATAAAACTCTGATATATATATATATATATATATATATATATATATATATATATATATATATATATACTTTCATGGTAATTGTTCTGATGCACTTTCCTCTATGATACCTAGACTTTATAGGTTTAAGTGCTGTACTAGATTTATAATTTACGGTTGAAATTGTTAGATGCAACCGTAAATTTTATGCTAACAATTTCTTTCATCTCACTTCTCGCTCACAGAACTTGCACCCGGTTTCTTGGTGCCCAGTCAGTTCTGATTTTAAAACACTTTAACTGCAATGTCAGTCCTTATCTTGTCTTATTAATTCATGTGCCTTTATCATTCTCATTCCTTCGTATTTTTCTCATATTCTCTAACGCCACCCTGTCGACTGGCGCTTCAATGTCCGCTGCAGGGGAGTACTCCACCAGTGAGGCATCCCTTGGTATGAGTATAAACTACATTCCTATCCTGGTTTTGACGATAAAATGCATCCGACAGCAAGTCGGGAAATTTTGATGAGTATGAAACCGCCTCTTAATTGCAGTTGCTCTTAGGTCCCTCTGACTCGGAGTGGTAGCACCTGTTAAGGTCCCAGCTATGGGTAAATAGTTAACCCCCCAAACTGGGGTCAAAAACACCATGAAACTACAAAATATTACCAGCAATATTTATATTATTAGTAATATATTTTTGAAGAAAACATATATATACGAGTAGTACATCTCACTCTCGACAGGGCTGTATTTGCAAGAGTGCGTCAATGAGGCCTGATCTACAAACTGTTTTGTTACAAAGAATACATATTCTGTATATAAGAATCTATTGTAAAGATCTTCTCAGTATTGAATAACCCATTAATGTTGATATGTCGTAAAAAACAACAACAACAAAAAAATCTTGAGTTTTCTGAAAAAACAAACAAAAAAAACTTTTCACCAAAATCTAACTAAATAAACGTTCTCACTATAACCGAATATTTTTTTA
Source organism: Ascarosepion bandense (assembly GCA_037127315.1). NCBI lineage: Eukaryota > Metazoa > Mollusca > Cephalopoda > Sepiida > Sepiidae > Ascarosepion > Ascarosepion bandense. The sequence goes on along the minus strand of JBBBDQ010000744.1, from coordinate 2,367,070 downwards.
AAAATACCCCAAAACCCCATGCTTTTGGTATTAAATAACCCACAGAGGTTGATATGTCGTTAACTGAAACTCAAACCAAACACTTAGTAACCCCGTTGCGTCTTAGGGGCTTTATTGCTTGCTTTGATCAAATTATTAAAAATACTACTAATAATAATAATTTGTTTTCGAGTGTGTTTAAATGTCTTTGTCAGCTTACGTTCCCAGCATGCAACCAAATAAAGTAAAGTGTTTGTTTAAGTCCCCTTTTCTTATTTATATATTTCCTCATCTTTTCTTTATTTACTTCATCTATTTGTATGTCTTCATCTCATATTTTCCAAAATTCTATTTAAAGATATTTCTTTTTTCTAAATAATTTTTTCTTAAGTTATTTTCCCAGCGGCCATATTTGACAGACATCTTGTTTGTTTGCAAAAACCTTTTTTAATCTCATATTGTGTCATCGACGTCTGGGATCCGCCTACCCGGGGTTGCATAGTGCCTCCCGTGCTGTCCCAAATCAACAAAGTCCAGCATCCACCTCCTCCCTCAATCAATCGATACAATGCCTTACCAGACTTCCAGTAGCCAGGTTTAAACTCGTTTGAGCATAATTAAAAGCTTAAACGTAGTAGTGACAATACATATCATCATCGTGATTGTCGGGAGCTGTCGCTAGACGACCCAGACTTTTCACCCTTCTAATCTCACTCCCTCATATTACCCGACGACAAGCAACTGTAATATTACAACACCCCTTTCTTTTGCAGTCGGGATGCCACCCATTGAATCATCGTTGTACAAGTTAACGCAATTCAAATCATATTATTCGTTTTCACAAGTCTTACTATTGTTAGTATTCATGTGTATCATGAGGTGTCCTGTTGGCAATAACACTGCTGTCATATGCATTGCCTCGTTTCACTTGCTGTTCTTTCTTTCCGGCTGAGTTTTTTCGAGAATCTATGGGCTATGGGATCGTTGTCAAGGCTCCGCTAATCTATCTATCTATCTATCTATCTATCTATCTATCTATCTATCTATCTATCTATCTATCTATCTATCACTTCCATTCTGTTTTTCTTAGTCTGTTCAAATCTCTTCCCTCTCTTTCTCACACACACAGTCTCTCTAGCTATATATATATATATATATATATATAAACTATTTTATAAATGGAACTTTATCTGTGTGTGTGTGTGTCTGTATGTGTCCGTTACCTATAGACTCCGAAACGGTTGAACCGATTTTCTTGAAAATTTACACAGTTGTACTATAAGCGTTTGCGAGTATTCTTAGCTATAGTTTGTGTCTAGGTACCCCCGATAAATATCGAAAATCGATAATCGAAAATCGATAATCGAAAAAATCGGGTTATAGAAGGAGTGGTCCGATTTTAATCAAATTTGATACACTCATAGACAAAGACATAAGAAACGATATTCAGAAGTTTCAAGGTTACATTTCTATCCTTGGATGACTTATTTGACTCCGATATTGGAAATCGATACCTCGATATCCTACCGGGTCTGATCAAAATCAGTTTTTCACCCCTTTTATTTTAATTTTTGCTTCGGGTTTGGCTCTAAGTAGGTATAATTGTAGTTCTTAGTCTCAGCCATGATACCATTTACTCAGAGGACTTATTTAGACTTCAAAATTCAGTTTAGGACGAAAAAATCTTATTTGATATCGATACCAGGAAATCAAAATTTGACTTACATCCATTTATTTTTCTTTCAGACTACGGTTTCGCTTTAACTGGAAACAACTATTGCTTTTTAGTATATCGTGCCAACGTCCAAAGAGTCTGTGCTCCAGGACCATGGATTAGTTTTAAAGCTTTCATTACACCCGAGCAACGTCGGGCTATACTGCTAATATATATATATATATATATATATATATATATATATATATATATATATATATATATATATATATATACTGCGTTTCGAATTATTAATGAGATGATACTGTTCTATCCTGTTCAAAAAATACGGGTTGGAATTTAACGAAAAGTATGATGACAACATGTACATACACCTACTCTGTAAAAATTGTAAGGTTCTAGAAAATGAAACAGAAGTTATGGTCATTTTTCTAATTTACTTAAATTATTAATGTGCAAATTGTTAGCGAAGTGTAATATAAATTTCCGTAAGCAAAAAAAAAAAAAAAAAAAAAGGAGAAAATAGCATTTTAATTGCTTCATTTACAGATTTGTATTGATACATACAGAAACTAAGACGAAATTAAATCGAAATAAAAGTAAACAGAGTTTTAAAAAAGGGTGTTATTGGGACTCACCCATATGACACATGAACTCGTCCAAAATATATATAAGTAGCAGTTTTACTTTATAGAAGCGGAGAGTAAGAGAGAGAGAGAGAGAGAGAGAGAGAGAGAGAGAGAGAGAGAGAGAGAGCGTAATCTATTCCAACATAACTCTGACAGCCGCGCTAATAATTGTTCATTGGTATATGTTTGTACTACTGTCTTTGTAATATATTTGTTTAACACTTTTCCGTCTTTGTGTCTTTATTTCTGGCCCCAGCGGATCATAATATACCGTAGATATGGGAAGACAGAAAAATGTATGTCTGTGTTCAATTTAATTAATGAGAATAGAGATTCACTTTAAATTTGAAAAAAAGTTTATATTTTTGGGTGAATACCTGATTTCTTTATTCAATCTTAATGGCTAAAGTGTTAACCCGTCTAGACCCTATTTCCGTTGATGTCTCCATTATTGTTACAAAATCTTTTTTTTTTTAGCTTTCTCCATTTCATCTCTTTTCTTTTTTCTTTTGATTTAGAAAATGTTGAGATATGGAGAAAGTTAACAAAAAAGATTTTGTAACAATAATGGATACGTCAACAGAAAATGGGTCTAGACAGAAGTTAACATTTTAGCCATTAAGATTGAATAAAGAAATCAGGTATTCCCAAAAATATAAACATTTTTTTCAAATTTAAAGTGAATCTCTATTTTAATTAGTTAAATTGAACACACATAATTTTTTCTGTCTTCCCATATCTATAAATAACAAATGTATCGTTAAATTTAAATGAAAATCATTTTCACAACAATGATCTAACATTGCCTAATGACGAGGTAGAAATTTCAAAACATAGAAACTTTTGTGTTGCAATGCATTTTTAATTAAAAACAAATATATATATATAGTGAACAGTTATAGATCAGATTTAAATTAAATTAAACAAGTAAATAGTTGTATTAGAAGGTTCTCAATACATGTTTGAAAGAAGATGATTCAACAAGTAGGAATTTTAGATATTTAGGGAGGGAAGATCAGCCGGTTACACCACAGTGGTGTCGAACTTTTCGGTTTCATCGGGCGATTTGTTTTAAAATCGACTGAAGAAGCCGAAAAGGTCGAAACCAATGATAGCGTAACCGGCTGATTTCCCTACCTACACACACACACACACACACACACACACACATTGTCATATATATATATATATATATATATATATGACAAATTAAAGCAGGCACGTTATTTCAGGGTTAATCGGATGTATAGGCCTATTTCAGGCGAACCATCATCAGCTTCCGTCTTTAATTTACAAAGGATTTTACACGAATCTTTACACGGATTCGTGTAAAATCCTTTGTACAATAAAGACGGAAGCTGATGATGGTTCGCCTTAAATAGGTCATGCTTCCGATTTATCATGAAATAACGTGTCTGCCTTAATGTTTCTTATATTTGCTCTATATGTATTTATATACATATATATTTAGAACTCTCTTAGAGAGTTATCCTACCACTGTATATACAGGATTCTCTTTTGGAGTCTTCTATACCCACACTGCATTATATATATATATATATATATATATATATATATATAGTGTATCGAGGCAGCAAATAATTTTCTAAACATATACTGTTAAATATAAGAGACAATGATTGTCTATTATGTTTAATCATGAGCCGTTCTAAGCATCGTATTTTGGCTTTAATTTCAGGTGACAATAAGGAAAACAATTCTCCAACATTTGTATATTTTTTTATTAAGTTGGTTCTTAGCCCCCGGCAAACCTAGCATTCTGTCACACGCCGCAAGCCTTATTGAAACACACTTTCTACAAAGTCAATTTGTGACTTTGAAATATTAAAAAAAAAGCCCTCAACACATCTACCAAGAAAAAATTGTGTTTATCTACTATTCAAACTAGAATCGGGAGAATTTACAAATGAACAGCTAATCATATTGGAAGAAGAAAGATTAGCAGAAGAAAGAAGTGAAGAAACGGACCAAGAATACAATGAGGAGCAGGAGCCAGATAAGCAAATTGCTACTAAGGGATTATCAGAAGGATTATCTCTACTGAATAAAATATCTTGTACGTTCTGGTAGAGTGAAGCCACATATCAAACGGTTTGCAAGGATTGAACTAACAGCACAGGATATTTTTGCCCACATTATGCAAGAGTTCCCAACTGAAGTTCATATAGACCCTGTGGTCAATATAACATTAGTTGGGGTCCGCACTAAAAAAATATTATATTGGGTGTCTGCGGTAATATTTTTGTGGTCAATAGAGCAATTTCACTTCGAACGGTTGTTGCAACTGAGAATTCGAATTTCTATAGTAATCTACACCATATTATAATACTGAAAATAGAAAATCATATCTAAAACTAATAGAAAATGAGATCAAGTGATGCAAGTTAGCGTCCCTATTAAATTAGTTTTAATTCAGAATAAAGCATACGCATTTATTATTTCTATAATAAAATTCCTAAACTTATCTCTTAGTAAAAAATAAAATGAGCTTTTTTCATCGAATGGTTATGGGGGACACCATAAAGAATCAGAGTAAATAAGGTTGAGAACCACTGATATAGTGACATTTAAGAGGAGAAAAAGAAATACACAATTCAAACAAAGCTCACCAAGTTTAAAAGAAAAAAAAACTCCACCTGAGACCTTTTCCAATTGACGACATCGACAATTCACAACCAAACAAAGGCGGTTTATAAAATGTTTCGTATTTCTGCGTACTTTGGTATGCTTTGCAACTACAATATTTGTTTCCACTTGTATTTTGACATTTTGTAAATTTAGCAAATCTCAAACCAACTGTTTTGTAGTATGAAATATTTGAGTCAAACCAGACAAACGTAAAAATAAGAATAAATTCTTATAGAGAATATACGAATGAATGCATGCGTTCATTTTAGCTATTCTTATGAATACGACAGTGGACTAAAAAGCTGACTAGGAAGGTTAGAAAGCATTCATTTTAACACTTCTTATTAATACAAGGGTGGGCTGAAAGGTTTATAGGCATAAATGGAAGGAGTGATTTTTGAATTGTGAAATTTTGCATGCATTCATTTTAACAATTCTTATTAATACAAGGGTGGGCAGAAAGGTTCATAGGCTGAAATCGAAGGAGTGATGCCAGAGCAGTGAAATCTTGCTTGCATTCATTTTAACACTTCTTATTAATACAAGGGTGGGCTGAAAGGTTTATAGGCATAAATGGAAGGAGTGATTTTTGAATTGTGAAATTTTGCATGCATTCATTTTAACAATTCTTATTAATACAAGGGTGGGCAGAAAGGTTCATAGGCTGAAATCGAAGGAGTGATGCCAGAGCAGTGAAATCTTGCTTGCATTCATTTTAACACTTCTTATTAATACAAGGGTGGGCTGAAAGGTTTATAGGCATAAATGGAAGGAGTGATTTTTGAATTGTGAAATTTTGCATGCATTCATTTTAACAATTCTTATTAATACAAGGGTGGGCTGAAAGGTTTATAGGCTGAAATGAAAGGATTGATCGTAGTGCTGTGAAATTTTGCATCCATTCATTTTTGACACTTATTAATATAAGGGTGGGCTAAAAGGTTTATAGGCTGACTATGAAAGAGTGATGCTAGAGATATGAAATTTTACATACATTCATTTTAACTCTTCTCATGAATACGATGGTTGGCTGAAAGTGTTATAGGTTGACTGCTTTCATTTTAACTCCTCTTATTAATAATTACATAGTTTCTTTCGAGGCAAATTGACATATGGCTGTTCAAAGAAGAGTTCAGCTATAAATACAAGTGATTTTTCTTGAAAATGCACAAGATTTAGCATCGTGGTGTTATCAAGTACCTGCTGAAAAAGCGTTTATCTCCCCAAGGACATTCTTTCTCTATTTAGGATAGGAAGAGAATTCTTTGAAGATGACCCAGGATCTGAATGTCTTGCAACTGACACCACGTTGGAAAATATTGATATCGTTCATTTAATTGTGATGAATGGCAGGCACCAGCTGATAAATAAAATAGCCAATGCTTGTAGAGTATCCTGTGAGAGAGTTGAAAATATTCTGCACAGTAAACTTCACGGTTTCTACTCGGGTGGAGGGGTGACACGTCTTCTAACACCTAATCCTAAAGCATCAGGCTGATAAAATCGAGGCTAAATCTAACATAATTTGAGGCAGAGCTAATTGAACGTTTCCAAACCTAGGATGAATTTTGCTTTTATTACATTGTTTCAGAGAGAAAGACACGACACATGACGTGGAAACATCCCCTCATCATCTGCTCCAAAAAGGTCAAGGTCGGTTTATCTGCAGTGTTGGGATGCAAAAGGCATTGTGTTTATTGTCTATCTTCAAAATGACCACACTATAAAGGAGTAGTATGTGAACTTACCGAGGGCGCTCATGAAAGGTTACCAAGACTAAAATCACAGGAAAACTGACGAAAAGGCACTTATTTTATCAAGACAATAAACCAGCACCCATGTTCTTGGTTTCAATAGTTCCTTGGAACTGGTAGATCATACCCCTTAATCTAGTGATTTGTCTATCATCCTTTTCCCAACATAAAAAACCTTGGCTGAAAACCAGTATCGCAGTGATGTTGACGTCATACTTGCTGCTGATGACGTTTTTAAACAACAACTTGAGTTTCCTTTGAACAGTTAAATGTCAGTTTAACTTGAAAGAATATTGAAATTAATGCATGCAAAATTTCACAGCTCAAGTTAGCGAAATGGTTATAAACAATCGACAATTTGAAACTATTGGTTTGAACATTATTTTTGATCGATACTCGTATTTAAGTAGATATTCTGTTTATAATCAAACAGTATTATAGATTTATTTTTACCGGCCTGATTATTTACGATAAATTTTTGTTACAAAAATCCTGCCGAATGACACATTTTCGTAACAAAAAATTATCGTAAATAATCAGGCCGGTAGAAATAAATCTATAATACTGTTGGGTTCTATAGCCTTGGCTGGCAACCAGTCTACCACAGAAAGTAATGGCAACCTACTGCGGGATAACCTTCTGACCAGTCGCCTAAAAACGTGTATCTTATATGGCACTTAAATGACTGACTGATTAGATAAATTCTTATGCATGTAGATAATTTATTAGCTTTTGTGGGTCAGTTATAGCAAATTCAGTAAAGAAGATAGAGAAACATAGAATAAACTGCGCTATGAATAAATTTGCCCAACACTGCAAGTTGTTACAAAACCAAAAACAGTAAAATAAGAACTCTTGCCATTGTCTCAAAAATAGCCTCGTCAGATCGAGATTATCATATGCATGTAATACATTACGCTAAAGTCGCTCTAAACTGCTAGATGTACACTGCCGACCATAATTATTAGACCACCCCAGTGTTTTAAAAAGAATGATGTATTTTATAATATCTTAGTATTTATTGCCAAGTGAATAATTGAAAATGAAAATACAATGGTAACTCAAATACAATAATAGCATAATCAAGATATTGATGTTCCACACTATTTCAAACAACAAATTAGGAAGAAAGCGTTCAACAATACTGGAAAGAGCGATAAAAATTACTGAACTCCAGAAAAATATTTTACTGAAGACTGTTTTTATAGAAGGATTTGATAAATTTCTAACGACGTTTCGTCCTGGGTAAGACAATAAACGACATCCGGCAGCAAGACCTCTGAATGGACTGTCTTGAGGATCGTGGAACCAACTCTTAATTACTGTTGTTCCAAGGTCAATCCTGATTAAGCTTGCAGTTTTGGGCAAATAGTGAGGACCAAAACTAGGGGCCAAAACATGAAAATCTATATACATTACAAAAAATTACGATCAATAGAGTCTCATAGTAAAAAATAAAAAAAATAAAAAATTACCAGCAATACATTAAAAAAATACATAAGATCATAATGAAATTCAGTATTAAATGACAGACCGTAACACTAAATACCGAATGTTTCATTCTAAGGAAACGGTTAATATTACGATTATCATAAAAGATGAGGAGAATAGATACTAAATTTGGTATTTAACTACTATTCTGGCCAGAGTGACAGGATATAGCACAAGTCCAGTTTCTAGGCATGAATTTGCACGAGATACTAGATTAGCAACTAGGTCCCACACTTTGACAGTGAAACAGATAAGATGTAGCTGCAATTTCTACTCCAATAACTTCTTTTCTCGCACTTCCCGACTGTGGAACTCCCTTTCATACACTTGCTTCCCCGACAGCTACAATCTCCAGGAGTTTAAATGTAAGGTCAATAGACACCTCCTAATACACTAACTCGCACCTATTCTCTCAAACACTCCTCCCATCAACCCAACCCTCATCCTCAGTACCCGTCTATCACCCTCCTTCTGACATTTCCTATATCTAACAACTCTTTCTCATCACTTTCCGCTATGTAACCCCCTGCGCAATAGTGGCAGTGGAATGCCTTGCTTGGGGTGAAATGATTAAAAAAAAAGTGGGAGAGAACAAGCGGGTGGACTTGGGTCAAGTTAAAAAATTACCCAATCTCTGCAACCAACGTCGTGCTGGCGTCAATATTCCACCTACCATCGCTCTTTGTTGCGATGAGGGTGGTGCTGCCGCAGAGTTGGAACCCCCAGGGACCAGGCATTCATCATTTATTTTTTGCGTTTTGTCCGAAATGAGAGAAATAATTGAGAGATAAAATGTATTTTGTCCGCCTGATGGCACTTACGCGTTCCCTCGTACGCTTGCAGGATGTGACACAAGGTCAGCTTAAAGTGGCGATTAGCAGCGCGTGGACCCAGACCAGCTCTAAAAATATCTGACCTCCTCCCCTCCGCAAATGTCGTCTTTATATATATATATATATATATATATATATATATATATATATATAGTTGCGCTCTCTCCGAGGGCAGGAACATAATTGCGAGATAAAATGTAGTTATCTGCCCAAAGGCAGATACTACACATTGATCCCAGTCCAAAGGGTAATAAGTAAATAGAAGCGTAAATCCTTGTCTATGAATACCGAATGTTTCCTTATACGGAAACGGCTAATATTACCATTACAGTTACCATTTATGTTTTATCCATACGTGTAAACCGATAGTTCTTATCAGCCGTTTTTATGTTTGTAGAAATTAATCAAGAAAACAGATCAATAAGGGAATACTCTGGACTGAAAATAAAACAAAGGCCATAACTCGAAGGAAAGAATTAAGTGGAGAAAGAGTGAGTGAGTCAGTGAGTGAGAGAGAAGATTGATCTGAATCTGTAGAGACAAAGTAAATATCAGGAAACCAAGAAAATGTCGCCGCGAACACAAGTAGGCAAACGCTTCCATTTTGGAGTGCCGTTGTTAAGTGCGAATGAAAGCCATCCGATTCCCGTCAAGCGACCAATCTATTTCGTTTCGTTCTCAATAGGCTTCCTCGCCTGCGTGGAAATGTCTACTGATTGTAGAACAACGTTTGGCTGTAATGGGCGGGAATTGTTGCCATCGTGGGCCTCAATATTCCAAGTAGCTTATCGTTTTCTACTTTCATTTTCAAATTCCCACACTTCCTCTCTTTGCTGTCGTCGCATGTCTGCCACATGCCACTGTCGCCAAGATGACTGTTGGCATCGTTGCCATTTAGTTCACTTTCCAAACAAGTAGATGATTTTCTCAAGAGCTGCCTTCAGTTTCTTTCTCTACCTCTTAATTTCTTCCTTTCGACTTCTTATAATTTCATGTCTTGATTAGCATACCCTTCCTTTCTTTCTTTGTATCGTCTCCATTTTTCGTATATTTCTTTTTAGTCATCAGTTTTTCTCTCTTTTTTTTTCAACTTTTTTATTCTATTTTCTTCTTTTTTTCTTTCTTGCCCTTCTTTCGTTTTGTTACTTTCTTTCTTTATTCTTCCCCTATCTTTTGTCTTTTTCTTTCTTTCTTCCTTTCTTTCTTTCTTTGATTTTTTTTAATAATTATTTTTTAACTTCTTTTATCTTTTCGTTTCTTTTTTAAAACTTCTTCTATTCTTTCTTTCCTTTTCTTCTTTTTCATTTTCTTTCCTCTTTCTATGCTATTTTCTTCTTTCTTTCTTGCTTTCTTTCGTTTTGTCACTTTCTTTCTTTATTCTTTCCCTATCTTTTGTCTTTTTCTTTCTTTCTTTCTTCGATTTTTTTAATAATTATTCTTTCAAGTTCTTTTTCTTTTCGTTTCTTTTTTATTACTTTCTTCTATTTTTTGTATTTTTTTTTATTCTTTCTTTCTTTTTTCTTTTTCATCTTTCCTTTTTTGTAAATTTCTTTTTTTTTCTTTCTTTCGTTCTGTTACTTTCTTTTTCTATTCTTCCCCTATCGTTTGTATTTTTCTTTCTTTCTTTCTTTCATTCTTTCTTTCTTTTTCTTTTTAATAATTTTTTCAACTTCTTTCTTTTCGTTTCTTTTTATTACGTTCTTCTATTTTTTGTATTTTTCTTGTATTCTTTCTTTCTCTTTCTTTTTCATCTTCTTTCCCCTTTTTATTCTATTTTTTCTTTCTTTCTTTCTTTCTTTTACTTTCTTTTTTATTCTTCCCCTCTCTTGTGTCTTTTTCTTTCTTTCTTGCTTTCTTTCTTTCTTTCTTTGATTTCGTTTTGATAATTATTTTTTCAACTTCTTTTTTCTTTTCATTTCCTTTTTATTACTTTCTTTTATTCTTTGTACTTTTCTTTTACTCTTTCTTTTCTTCTGTCCTTCTTTCTTCATATTTTTCCTTTTTTTTTGTCATATTCCTTTTCTTTTTGTTCTTTTTACTTTTTGTTTCTTTCTTTCTCATTTGTTTCTAGGCTTTGTCTTTGCTTGTCCACTTCACATTGACCAATGTTGACACAATTTCGATTATTGTGATATCTTGACCATAGCCGACAGCTCTGGTCACTTAGCAGCTGACTGGACACTTCCGACATCATTCTGGAACAAATGGTTGACTAATCTTCCCTACAGTAAATTGTTACGAAAGCGTTTTCACTCATACTTGCGTATTGCCCATCAGGCAGAGGTGTGCCTGCGTTAACGAGTGTAATTAATTATTTGATTAATATATTTAATTCTCTGTAAGAAAGAGTAAATTAGCATATCCAACATTGTTCGGCCGGTCGAATCTCTCTTCTTTGCATAGTTGCTATAGTTTAAAGAACGTTTTGATCAGTCCATTCTTAGTCTTCGTCAGGAAATAACAAATGTATATCCATACTAGCAGTATAGCCAGGCGTTGCTCGTGTGTAACGAAAGCTTTAAAACTAATCCATGGTCCTGGAGCTCCGACTCAGACTAAAGAATATTTGTGTGAAGTTTGGTGAGAATCGGATAAAAATTGTGGATATACAGACAGATAAACAGACAGACAGACAGACAGACAGACACACACACACACACACACACACACACACACACACACACATCTTGCCTTTTGTATATATACATATTATCGATTTTCTGCACTATTGTAAGAACTGCAACCTTTAAACTTCTGAATATCGTTTCTTATGTCTTTGTCTATGAGTGTCTCAAATTTGATCAAAATCAGACCACTCCTTATGTGTGTCTGTGTGTCCGTTACCTATAGACTCCGAAACGGCTGAACCGATTTTCTTGAAAATTTATCCCATTGTACTATAAGCGTCTGCGAGTGTTCTTAGCTAGGTTTTGTCTCGAGGTACACCCGATAAATATCGAAAATCGATAATCGAAAAAATCGGGTTATAGAAAGAGTGGTCCGATTTTAATGAAATTTGATAGTGCAGAAAATTGATAATATATATATATATATATATATATAAGGCAAAATGTTTGTGTGTGTGTCTGTTTATCTTCCTGTAGGTCTTATATTTTTTAGCCGTTTTATTTAATTCTTGCCTCGGGTTTGGCTCTAAGTAGGTTTAATTGTTTAATTTAAGTTCTTAGTCTCAGTCATGATACCATTTACTCAGAGGACTTATTTAGCCTTCAAAATTCAGTTTATGAAGAAAGAAATTTATTTGATATCGATACCAGGAAATTAAAATTTGACTTACATCCATTTATTTTTCTTTCAGTCTACGGTTTCGCTTTAACTGGAAACAACTATTGCTTTGTAGTCTTTCGTGTCAACGTCCAAAGAGTCTGTGCTCCAGGGCCATGGATTAGTTTTAAAGCTTTCATTACACCCGAGCAACGCCGGGCTATACTGCTAGTCGTCAATAATGTTGTGACCCTATGTACGTACTGTGTTGCTCTGTGCTATATCAGTTTCGTTTTTCTAATTTATATTAAAGAAATGCAGAATGCCATATTTTATCGTTATTTCTTACTTTGAGGAAGCCATTTTGTACCTTTGAGACCCACTTCTCTCTCTGTCTCTCATAAGCATACATATATTTGTGAGAACTATATATATATATATATATATATATATATATATATATATATATAGTCATCTGCAGATAGCCCTGTTTCGCTGTACCACAGCTCATCAATTCGGTTAGACATCCCATTGCTTCTAGCAAGGACTGAAACCAGAGCGAAATGACATCAGTCGGCGATTCTATCTCTAAGTTCAGTTGGGATGATTCCTAGTACCAAGATTGTTGTTTTCTCAGTAGTTTACTAATAAAAAGATATTTCGGTAAGCAGCTCTTTTTGTCATAAATCCTTGATATCGAGATAGAGATAGAATGTTACTAGGATTAACTTACCCGCATTAATTATAAGAAAAGTTATAATAAAATTATATATATATATATATATATATATATATATATATATATATATATATATATATATAAAACATAGTGATAATCCACGTATACTGTCTTAATAATATGTATAGGAAAAACTACTAAAAAGTTGTAAGTTTAAAAATGTATTTTTTGACAGTATTTATTTATTTCTATTATATTTGATATTTCAGACCGTCCTCGGCCTTTCATCAGAAATAAATGATTTTAAAATTTAAATTAGAAACGTTTTTGCGAGGAGCGTTCGTCGAGAGATTGTTTACATCACGTGACGCAGAAAGCGACAGATTTCTTAATATTTGTAAACGTAAAGCTATCTTTAATTATACTTATAAATGTTGTCTTGAAGAAAATATTTTAAGTGCATCTAAAAAATGTTTAACTATTGAAATATTTATAAAGATTCAAAACACCTAAGTCCCTATTTAACTTATTTTCCTGTAAGTATTTAATTTTAAAATCCAGTGTTTTTCTTTCTTTCTGCGTGAGTATGTAGAACTAAAATCGGAATCTATTAGTAAACATTTGCAGTTTTCTAATGTGTGTCCCGGTTGATTGAAGTGTTGCGCTATGGGGGAATACGGGTTGTTTTGGCGTATGCTTAGTTTGTGATTATTGAAACGCAATCTAAAGCTATTTCCAGATTCATCAATATACACACTATTTGGACATATTGAACAGAAGAGAAAATATATTATGTTTTGGCTGTCACAGGTGAGGCGTGGTGGGTGTAATTTGATGTTGGTGTTGGGTAGAGAAAATACTGCATCGTTTACTAAATGTTTGCATGCTAGACAGCGAGATTTCTTACATTGGAAATTCCCAGATAGGTTTGTATTTTTTAGATATTTGGTAGAGGTGAGGATAGCTGATAGGTTGGGTGTTTGTTTCATTGCATATATGGGTGGTTTATCGAAAATGCCTTTGATTTTTTTGTTTGATTGGAGGTTCGTTTAATCATTTTTTTAAATTTTGAATAAGTGTGTGGGAATATTGATTGTGGTTAAAATCCATGGGAATTCGGTTGTTGATTTTTTCTTTTCTTGTATGTGAGAAGTGTGTTACGATTTATGTGGATGGTTTTATTTAGTGCTTCTTTTATTATTTTTATTGGGTATTTACATTTTAGAAAATGCTTTGTTAGGTTGTTAATGTTGTATAGAAAATCTGGATGATCTGAGCATATGCGTTTGATTCTTAGAAATGAGCTGTATACGATAAATTTTTTTTAATTTAAGGGGATGACAACTGTTCCGATTCACCATGAAATAACGTGTCTGTCTTAAATTTTCTTATATATATATATATATATATATATATATATATATATATATATATATATATATATATAAAAATATATGGATTTTTTACATATAACTTTTCTTTTTGAAAATTTTCTAACGCTCAGTAACCCCTAGGATTTTAGTGGCTTTATTTTGCTTGGGGCGAAATTATTATTGGAATGAATTGGAAAAAAATAACAAGAAAGACATGAATAATTATAAATAATTAATTTATTATTATTTTTATAATCTATTGCATAATTTTTTTCATTTTAATATTTTTGAATGCGGTGTTCAGCATTAAATTTATATTAAATTAATAGTAACGCCAGGAAAAATCATGGTTACATGAAAAATGCACGCATGAAAAGTAATATTATTAAGTTTATATTAAATCTGGAAAAGAACAAGATACGTTATTAAACCTGGAAAAGCAAAGGACAAGATATTCTAGTGAAGTAAAAAATAAGAATTTTCTTACTTAAAATATTTCAGCTAAAAATTAAATTTGAACGCAATATAGGATTGGATTTGTTAATCGAAGAGTCGAGTTCTAATTTTGTTGGTTTCATTAAATTCACTTTCACGCAAATAACTTGAGAAAGATATAACTCATACATGCACAAGCGAAGCCAATGGTATGTCGACTACCTTTTTCAATCAGATGCTAGAGCAGTGTTTCTCAATCTTTTTAAGAAAAGGCACACCTAGAATCAAATGAAAATATCACGACACACTGAACAAATTTTTAAAACGGTATACATATATGAAATAAAACCAAAGATTAAAAAAAAATGCAAAGTGCGATAAGATGTATAAAAACGAATCAGTTAATAAATTACCTCGGTAGTGTTATATATGCAGAAGCGAGGCCAATGGTATGTCGACTGTCTTTTTTTAATCAGATGCTAGAGCAGTGTTTCTCAATCTTTTTAAGCAAAGCCACACCTAGAATCAAATGAAAATATCACGGCACACTTAGCAGATTTTAAATGGGTATACATATAAATGTTATGAAATAAAGCCGTGTGGATGTGCGTTGTGGTGCAGTGGATATCGACTCGAAACGAGAAGTCGGAGAACCGAGTTCAAACTCAAGTCAAATTCGTTGCATTCACTTACGCGCAAATACCCTTTGGAAAGATATTAATCTATCTCTTCATTCCAGTTATGGGTTAGATAACAGGACAGATTGCGTTCTATAGCCTTGGTTGGCAACCAGTCTACCGCAGAATGTAATGGCAACTTTCTGCTGGAGAATCTTCTGCCCAGTAAGTCATGTCTCTTTCGAGACATGATCGCGCAAGCATGTATCTGGCACTCAACTGATTGACTGAGACAAAATTTAAATGCATGAGAAGTGTTCTAATAGAGAACGAAAGTGTGACACTGAGATCCGAAGGCTAGTTGACATGACCAATGGTGCCTTCCAGAAATAGAGTAGAGTATTGAAAGACAGGAAAATTTCGCTGGAATCAAAGAAGAGTAATTCGGATTGCTATGTGATTTTTGTCCTTCAATATAACAGTTACTGCCAGACAATCTTACCAAAGATGAAGGAAAGTGAAGAAAGGTGTGATAAAAGGAAGAACAGAGTAAATAAGTTAAGAAAAAAATAAAATAAAAGAAAGAATGTGTGAAAAAAGAAAAGGAAGAAATGTAAGCAAAAGTGAAACAAAAATCAAACGCTGAGCAGACAAAAAAATAAAAATAGCAAAAAATAATACACGCTATCGAATTGAAAATTGATCGGTTGTTGAAAGGAAGAAGAGGAGAAAATAATATGAAGCGAGAAAAGCAAAAAAACAAAAAAAAGAAAAAAAGGAGAGGAAAAAAATTACAGTAAATCGGAAAATAAAAATAAGAGAAGAAAATCGGACGTTAGGGTGTCTAATGAAAATGCGGAAGACAAGACACAGAGAGAAAATAACGGGTACTAGGAGCAAAGTGAGTGTAAACGCGGGAGGAAAAAAATGGAGGCGCTGCATTTTTTTTCATCATATCACGCCGAGCAAGGCGGTAACGCCACTGATGTGCAGGGGGCTACGTAAGAGTGAAAAGATTGGAAAAGAGAAAGCCGGAAACCACATCCTAAACAGGGAACAAGGGATGAGCCTCTACACCTGTTCAATAGACGTGGGTGGAGTGTGAACCGGGCGATAGTTTAGTCTATCTACTCCAACAAACAATATAGAGTGAAAGGAGGGAGATTAGAAGTAAATGTGTGTACAGAGAATATGAAGAATAAAATGGGACACGTGAAGAAGAGAAAGAGTAGGGCCTGTGAAGAGGCATTTTAAAAAGAAGAAATAAATAAATAAGTGGGAAGAAAATATAAAGAAAAGAAAAAAAAAACGTTAAAGAAAGTGGAACGAACACAGCATTCAAAAAAAAAATTAGAAAAAGGAAAAAATGAAAGCAAGAAAACTTGCAAGTTAAAAATAAAATGGAGAGAAGACCAAAAAGAAGAAAACGAGGGAGAAAAGAAAAAAAAATAAAGAAAATAGAAAGGAGACAAAGATCAAATAAAAAAAGGAAAACAGCAGACGAAAATGGAATGAAGACGGAGAAGAAAAACGGAAAAACTGAAAATGAGACGAAGAAAAATAAGAAGAAATGAAAAGAAGATAGATTAAAACTGAGAATGGGAAGTAGAGGAAAAAGGGACAAATAAGAAGAACAAGAAAAAGAAGAAGGAGGAGGAGAAGGAGGAGGAGAAGAAGAAGAAGGAGAAGAAGAAGGAGAAAATACAAAGAACGTATAATTAAAAAAATAGGAAGATGAAATGTAAAGAAGATAAATTAAAACAGAAGATGGGTAGTCGAGGAAAATAAGAAGAAGAAGAAGAAGAAAAGGAGAAGAAGAAGAAGAAGAAGAAGAAGAAGATGATGATGATGATGTTGACGATGATGATGATGATGATGATGAAGAAGAAAATATAAAGAACGTATAATTAAAAAAATAGGAAGAAGAAATGTAAAGAAGATAAATTAAAACTGAAAATGGGAAGTACAGGAAAAAGATACGAAGAAGAAGAAGGAGGAGAAGAAGGAGAAGAAGAAGAAGACGAAGAAGAAGAAGAAGAAGTAGGAGAAGGAGGAGGAGAAGAAAGAAGAAGAAGAAGACGAAGAAGTAGAGAAGAAGAAGAAGAAGAAGAAGAAGAAGAAGTAGGAGAAGAAGAAAAGGCAAAGAACGTTTAATTTTTTTTAAAAATGTGTGAAGAAATGTCAATCTAGAAGAAAATGGAAAAAGAAGATAATTTGAAGAAAAAGAAAATACAAAAAAAGATAAAGTTGAACATGCGCAGAAGAAGAAGATGAAAAAAGATTGAAAAGTCAAAAAAAAAAAAAGAAGAAACATAAAAAAACTGAAAGAGAAAGAAGAAAAACGCTAAAGAAATGGAGGAAAAACAAAATTCAAAAGAAAATAACAAGAAGAAAGTTAAAAATGGGCAGAATCGACAAAAAGGTAGCGGGCAAGCAAAATTGACTGGACACGAAAACAACACAAGATGTGAGAAAAGACGTATGGGTGGTGTTGTATGGACAATGGTATTCTGGTGAGGGATGAATAGTTAGAAGATCCGGACGGTGACAAACTGCCATATTGATCTTGGGGAAATCATTTGACAAGGCCAGACGCTGACGTCCGCCGATGTAAAGTGCCATTGGATCGCTAATGAATCGGACGTCATGCCGGCCATCAATTACCAACGAGCAACTGGCCGTGACTAGTTGCGTTAGTTTGTGACACTGATTGATAACAATAACGATGGTGGTTCTGTCGGTCGGAGGTCTGAGGCATGAGTTTGGCCTCCCGATGGCGATGGGAATCAAGGAATGTTTGAGAGGTATAGACGAGTCGAATATGAGTATGATCAGTATATATATATATATATATATATATATATATATATATATATATATATATATATATTAATGCAGGTTTCATTGAATAATATAGACAAGTTTTGTCTATTAATTTTGTGTAGGATCCGTTCATACCGTCTGATATACTTGATGGTGATGTCGTTAAAAGACAACAAAAAATCACAGTATTTGTTGAATTTTTTATCAGGTCTAAGCTTTCGGCTCACATAAGCCATTATCAAAGAGTAAATAATAACACACAGTAAACATAGAACATTTAAGCTATTAACAATAAAGATAATTGAATTGAAAATATAAGTCCATCCCTACCGTGGCGGATGGCCGAAGACAGTGACTTGTAGATGAATTGACTTTTGCACGGTATAATAGATTTTTTATAATGGCTATTTTGTAATAGTGGGGGCATTCACTAATATAATTGAGTGTGGAGGGATTTTTATTAGTAGGTTTTTGATACGGTGAGATAGTAAATTTATTGTTGTCAGTGTTAATTAATATATCAAGAAAAGGAATTTTGTTATCTTTGCTAAGTTCATAAGTAAATTTTAAAACTGAGTTATTTTGAAACTGTTTTTGAAGTTGTAAGATTTCATTAGTATTTTTAATTGATAGTAGGATATCATCAACATATCTTAGATATATTGATGGTTTTGTAAATTTTGCAAAGGTAGTATTTTCAAGGTTAGACATGTAGAAATTACTAAAAATCGGACCAAGCACTGAACCCATGGAGACTCCGTCACGTTGTATATATATAGTGTTGTTTGGATCAACAAAAGGCACTTCAGTAGTACAAGCTAGTAGAATTTTTCTTAGGATGTTGGGATTAATTTTGAGTGGGGGTAATGAAGGATTACTGTAAACATTTCTTATAATTATATCAATAGTTTCACTGACGGGTACATTAGTAAAAAGGTTTTCCACATCAAGTGAAGCTATGATTTCATTATTAGGTTTTTCACTCTTGAGGATTTGGATTGCCTCTAGGGTTGACTTTATGCTGTATTTACTCGGAAGGTAGGGTGTGATAAGCTGGTTAATATGTTTAGTTAACTGGTATACAGGAGTAGGAATTTGGGATATGATAGGGCGGAGAGGATAGTTAGGTTTATGAGTTTTTATGGTTCCGTATATGTAACCAGGTTTATAGTCACCAATAATTTTAGGGAGTTTTAAGGAATTCTGATCAGCGTTGTTGGCACTAATGAGTTTATTAATTTTAGATTTTAGTTGGTGTGTCGGGTTTTTGTTAATTTTTTTAAATTTTGTGTGGTCATGGAGTATGTGGTTGAGTTTTGTATTGTAATCTGATTTGTTAAGTACAACAAAGATGTTAGCCTTGTCAGCTTTTTTTACAATTATGTGAAGGTGGTTGCGTAGTTCGTGCGCGGCACTTTTTAGTTGTTTCGATAGAATTTTTGAGGAGCTTCTGCTTTTATCATGGCGATCTTTGATTGCCTCAGCCTTAAGTAGATCTTTCAGTTCGGGTTTAACGGTTATAAGTTTTTCATCTTGTAATTTAGTGATGCTTTGATAGAGCGTTTCTATTTCAATTTTTTTAGTAAGCTGGTTATACTTACGGTATATATGGCAGTTAGGTCCAAGGTTGAGTAATTCTTCTTGGTGCTTAGTTAGTTGGTGGTTGGAAAGATTTATGAATTTATCGAATTTTTTGGGAAGAGTGATCGTGCCATTGTAAAGTGAATTAAGTTTTTTGACAATTTTAGCACGGTGTTCAACTTCAGATTTTGCAGTGATTTTGGATAGTCTGAGTATTATTTCTTCTAGTTGGTTTGAGGTAGTTATATCTTTCAGTTTATATATATATATATATATATATATATATATATATTGTTGTTACTACAATTCCCGTGTCGTTACTGGTTTCCACAATTCAGACAGAAATGGACGAATTAGACAGGAATTCAGAAACAAAGACTATGCTATTATTTATACTGTTGTTCACACAATACACGACTCAAGAGACATTAAAGGTAGAGCATTATGAAATGAGGTTTTTGTAAGGGTTTACAAAAATAGAGTAAGAGGTGTATTTTCTGAGGATATAAGTGATAGATAATGATTAACTATAGACTTGAAAATTATTGTGATCGGCGAAGCATTATTTTGAGTGTCTGTTCCAGAAAATAAAAATTCTGGGGAACAAGCTGATTTTATTCATTTTTTACGTAATTTTTCCAGTATTCTAAAATGTTTCCTTTTTGCTGGAAATAAGAAATATAAAACTGTTTCGTAATTATTTTCCCAAGCGCTTTCAACCACTTTTCTGGACATTCTCAAGCGTATCATGTTTACGTTGTTAATATTTTGTTATTTTGTTATTTCTACCATTTACTCCTGTCTCAATAAAAATTCTGTAAAATCTGACAAAGTAAACCAGGCTTCTTCTTCTTCTTTTATGTGCCCTGCCCCTTCAGGACGTAGGCGATCATGGCTCTCCACGTCTCCCTATCCCTTGTGGCTCTTAGTATGTTTGTTCCTGTTGCTCCTAGCAACCCCCGTTCCGTCATCCACCTGATCAGGCCCTGCAAATATGTTATCCGCTGCCTTCCTCTGTCTCTTCTTCCTTCTATCTGTCCAGTCAATATGAGGTTCTCCAGACTCTCCTTCCTCATTGCATGTCCCAGGAACTTCAGTTGTCTCTTCCTGATGCTCAGCATCACTTCCGTCCAAAAGGACATCCAATCTGTGACTGAATTGAGTAAGAAATGGCTCGTAAATTTCAATATCCCCAAAACGAAGCTTCTCTCTAACCACCATAGAGAAAGTTTTTTGCCTACCATGAGGATGGATGACGCTAATCTCCTAGAGAGCAACACACGTCGTCTCCTTGGTCTCACACTTTCTCACGGCCTCAAATAGATTGACAGCATTGAATCTATAGCTGCATCTACTGCTAGAAAGTTTGGGTCGATGTGTCGGGCCAGAAAGTTTTTCTTGTCAGAATCCATTTTGCACATTTATAAATCTACCTTTCGTCTGTGCATTACTGCTGCCATATTTGGTCGGGTGCTCTTGCTATTCATTTTGTGGTTCTTGACAAAATTCAAAGAAATAATTTGAAAACGAATTAGAATAAAAAAGATATGTATTTAAGTTTCATGATATATGTGAATGTGCACATTTGGGGTATAAAAAAGACACAAAACAAGTACTGACCAGGCTCGACGTTGCTTAATTTCGGGGATTGTACAAGAACCGATATTTCAACGTGATAATGGCTGTTAGTCTCGAAGTCGGCATCTATGCTGATGACAACACAATTTACTTTTGTCTCATTAAAACATATGCCCTGGTAAACCTGGCGTCTTCTCTTCAAAAGGGCCTCCAATCTGTGATGGAATTGTGTAGGAAAGGCTCTAAAACGAAACTGTTCTCATTTAATCACCATAGAAAAACTTTCATGCCTACCGTAAGAATAGATGACGCTAGTCTCTTATAGAGCAACACGTGTCGCCTCCTTGGCCTTACTCTCTTAAACGATCTCAAATGAAATGACTACTGGGTCACTGTATCGGTCCAAAAGGTTTCGATTGTCAGAATCCATTTTGCCCATTTATACGTCTACCACTCGTCCGTGCATTGAATACTGTTGCCATATCTGGTCGGATGCTCCTGCTATTCATCTTGAAGTTCTAGACAAAATCCAATAGAAACATCTGCGATATAATCAATCCTGACTTAGCAGCTCGCTTTCAGTCACTTTCTCACCGACGTGATGTGGCTTCCCTCTGTCTTTTCTACAAGTATTTTCATGGCAACTTCTCAGACGAGCTTTTTCCCCTGATACCATGACCACATGTATTTACTCGTGCTATAAGAATGGTATCTAAGTGCCACTCTTTTACAGTCGAAGTAGTTTAATGGAACCGCCTCTTCTACACTTCTTTCTTTTCTCGCACTTGATTCCCTGAGAGTTACAATTTCCAAGAGTTTAAATACAACGTCAATAGCCACCATTTATCTGCTTGATTCACATCTATGTCTTATCCTGTCTTTGACATCCCCTTTGGTTTGGTTTTCTCTCTCATTGCGCACCAGTAGCAGTCTTGTCTTGTTTGGAGTGAAGTGACCATAAAAATGTCTATTTAAATCACAATATCAAAAGCATCTCGCTATTAAAGAGGCATTATATATCAAACAATTCTCTCCTACAATGAACCTTATATTATTTAATGGTAGAAATGGTTTAGGGAAATATTTTTTATAAGAGAAAAATACTCACGTGATTTTCAATCCCGAGAGCTTGAAATGAACACTCCTTTTTCAAAACAAACACACTAAATTTGGTTTCACTCAAAACATTAGGACAATATTCAACATGTTAGAATCCAGCAGGGCCTCAGGTTGGGAGATTGTGAGGAACATGGAACCAACTCTTAATTCCTGTTGTTCCCAGGTCCACCCTGACCCGGAGTGGTAGCACCTGTTAGAGTTCCAGCTCTGGGCAAATAATTAACTCCCAAACTGGGGTCAAAACACTATGAAAGTATAAAATACACTTTTATAGAAATATATATGTAAAAATAGACTTTTATAGAAAATATACATTTTTGAAGGAAAAAATTATTACCAGCAATATATTTTTGAATACAATACTAGAAGACATCTTTAGTTTTCTAAAATAAAAAAAAATTCATCAAAATCTGACTAAATCAACTTTCACACTATAACTGAACATAAAAAATACCCCAAAACCCCACCTTTTTATCATTAAATAACCCACAGAGGTGGATATGCTGTTAAACAAAACTTAAATTTAAAACTTAAATCAACATGTTAGAATAATGGAAAAATTAAATAAAAATTATTAAACTCTTCCTTGTCGGTAGTTTTCAACGAAACATGCTTAAAAGAAAGGTTGCTGCCCAAATATGCATATAACGAAATTATACGGAAATTTACAAAATTGGTATTAACCGACACATTTGGATATGTAAAATGCACTGTTTGATGATAGAAAAAACAGACAAAACCACTCAAATACGAGTATCCGTTAAAAATAATATTCAAATAAATAAATTTAAAGAAATATGTCGGTTAATACAAATTTCGTAAATTTTCGTACAATTTCGTAATATTGTCTTCGGTTACGTTTGTTTACATTAAGATACGATTCAGAGCAGCGTTAGATGTCCCAGAAGGAATCAGGAGAATATGTAATGAAGACTTACTGCAGGCCTTGTTTACAATGATATCTTCTGTTGTCGATTGGTAAGACACACCAGATTGAATGGTGGAATCTATACGGAGTAAGCAGGTTTGAATCCTGTCGGAAGATAGGTATTTTCCAAACAAGACTGTAGCAAGCTTAGGCCGTCGGATATTTAAAATATACTGTTTAACTTTAGATAAAACAGATTATCTACTCAAATACCAGTATTCAATAAAAATAATGTTCAAACAAATTAATATATATATATATATATATATATATATATATATATATATATATATATATTAATGAAGGTCTCATTGAATAATATAGACAAGTTTTGTCTATTAATTTTGTGTAGGATCCGTTCGTACCGTCTGATATACTTGATGGTGATATCATTGAAAGACAACAAAAAATCACAGTAATTGTTGATTTTTTTATCGGGTCTATGCTTTCGGCTCACATAAGCAATCATCAAAGAATAAATATTAACACACAGTAAACATAGAATATTTAAGTTATTAACAATAAAGACAATTAAATTGAAGGCGGATGGCCGAAGAGAGTGACAAAATGGTGGCGTTGTGGTCCCAGATCCGATTACAGGCATTTGAGTATGTTAGTTGAAATATCAAAATTTATCGGATTCAAACCAGGCTGAAGTTGTTTAATTATTTTTAATCATATCACCCCAAGCAAGGCGAAAACGCCACTGGTGCGCAGGGGGGCTACGTAAGAGTGAAAAAACTGGAAAAGAGAAAAACCGGAAACCATAACCTAAACAGGAAATAAGGGATGAGCAACTTTACCTGTTCAATAGACGAGGGTGGAGTGTGAACCGGGCGATAATTTAGACTATCTACTCCAATTGAAAAAAATATAAAAAATAAAAAAAAAGAGTGAAAAGATTGGAAAAGAGAAAAACCGGAAACCACAACCTAAACAGGAAACAAGGGATGAGCCTCTTCACCTGTTCAATAGACGTGGGTGGAGTGAGAACCGGGCGATAGTTTAGACTATCTACTCCAATTGAAAAAAAAAATTTTAAAAAAATAAAAATTAAAAAAAAGACTGAAAAGATTGGAAAAGAGAAAAACCGGAAAACACAACCTAAACAGGAAACAAGGGATGAGCCTTTTCACCTGTTCAATAGACGTGGGTGGAGTGTGAACCGGGCGATTGTTTAGACTATCTACTCTAATTGAAAATAAATAAATAAATTAAATAAAAATAAAAAAAGAGTGAAAAGATTGGAAAAGAGAAAAACCGGAAACCACAACCTAAACAGGAAAGAAGGGATGAGCCTCTTTACCTGTTCAATAGACGTGGGTGGAGTGAGAACCGGGCGATAGTTTAGACTATCTACTCCAATTGAAAAAAATTTAAAAAAAAAAATAAAAATAAAAAAAGAGTGAAAAGATTGGAAAAGAGAAAACCGGAAAACACAACATAAACAGGAAACAAGGAATGAGCCTCTTCACCTGTTCAATAGACGTGGGTGGAGTGAGAACCGGGCGATAGTTTAGACTATCTACTCCAATTGAAAAAAAAAATTTTTTAAAAATAAAAATTAAAAAAAAGAGTGAAAAGATTGGAAAAGAGAAAAACCGGAAAACACAACCTAAACAGGAAACAAGGGATGAGCCTTTTCACCTGTTCAATAGACGTCGGTGGAGTGTGAACCGGGCGATTGTTTAGACTATCTACTCCAATTGAAAATAAATAAATAAGTATATCAGACGGTACGAACGGATCCTACATAAATTTAATAGACAAAACTTGTGTTCAATGAAAGGTGCATTAATGGAAAAATGCTACCAAAATACACACACACACACACACACACACACACACACACACACACACACACACTTATATGCGTGCAAAGTGTGTGTGCTTACATGGTTAGATTGTGGAACTGAGATCCATATAAGCAGACTAACATCTGTGTCGGATTATAGATATATCAATAGTGTATTTATTTTTTTATATTTTAAAAGGATTTTTGTTTGAATTTCTTATTATTTTTTGTAGGTTCAATCATTTTGCAAGATAAAGTTTTTAAGCGTCGTTCGATGCTTTCAAGGACGACAGATATAAATTAACTGTTAAATAAATTAAATGTTTAAAAGTCTAAAACAAAACATATTTTCTCAAGCCTCTTTTCAACTAAAAATAACTTATTCCTCTTTCCCTCTTAACCTGAAAGGACTAGTTGACGTTGACGTGTTGAACTGTCCACCATTCTCCCCCATCAGTTGCTATTGTATATCATAGCTTGTGTATATGTGATTGTTCTGTTGTTGATTTTTTTTTTGGGGGGGGGGGGAGTAGATAGACTAAACTATCGCCCACGTCTATTGAACAGGTGAAGAGGCTCATCCCTTGTTCCCTGTTTAGGATGTGATTCCGGCTTTCTCTTTTCCAATCTTTTCACTCTTACGTAGCCCCCTGCGCATCAGTGGCGTTACAGTGGGGGATATGATTAAAAAAAAGTGCTCATCATGGGGCGTGTCATGGCTGTTTTAACCTAACGAAGCCCATACCTTTCGAGGTTAGACCACAACTGATATCCTCCAACTAGATCAGTGACCTCAGTCGAGGAGGTCCTTCACTCAGCGGTGTCATGGTAACACGGCCACCTCATGTAACTTTAGCCTGCTAGCTAAAACAGTTTACCGAGGCAAGAAAAATCAGAGACTATTATGAGAAAATATATGAGATATTCGAAGACCAGTAATGATTGTCACCAGAAGGGGTGACATCAAAGGTACTACCGATATCTAGGGCCGCCTGTCCCCTATATATATATGACTCTGAATGTCGAAGTGAAGAGTTAGTCATCAAATTTACCATTTTACGAATTATTAATATACGAGCAGTATAGCCCAGCGTTGCTCCGGTGTAATGAAAGCTTTAAAACTAATCCATGGTCCTAGAGCTCAGACTCTTTGGACGTTGACACGAAAGACTAAAAAGCAATAGTTGTTTCCAGTTAAAGTGAAACCGTAGACTGAAAGAAAAATGAATAGATATAAGTCAAATTTTGATTTCCTGGTATCGATATCAAATAAGTTGTTTTCGTCGTAAACTGAATTTTGAAGGCTGAATAAGTCCTATGAGTAAACGGTATCATGGCTGAGACTAAGAACTACAATTATATCTACTTAAAGCCAAACCCGAAGCAAAAACTAAAATAAAAGGGCTGAAAAAAAATACAGACATACAGGTAGATAAACAGACACACACACAAACATCTTGCCTTTTATATATATATATATATATATTATCGATTTTCTGCACTATTGTAAGAACTGCAATCTTGAAATTTCTGAATATCGTTTCTTATATCTTTGTCTATGACTATCAAATTTGATTAAAATCGGACCACTCCTTCTATAACCTGATTTTTTTTTATTATCGATTTTCGATATTTATATATATATTTTTACCTCGACACAAAACCTAGCTAAGAACACTCGCAGACGCTTATAGTACAACTTTATAAATTGTCAAGAAAATCGGTTCAGCCGTGTCGGAGTCTATAGGTAACGGACACACACACAGAGACACACACACAGACAAAGTTCCATTTATAAATAACTTTAGATGTAACAGTTCAGATAGAGTATATCTGTAAAAGGAAATTATGAATAAAGGACATTATCTTAGGCAAAAATATTGAACGATTCACGAATTTATATACTTAATCATTAAAGGTAAAAACGTGATGCGTGCTTTGGTGATCATGTCTCTGTCAATTTCTGACTGACTAAGTAAAAGATTTTATCGCAGAAGATTGTTATCTCTTTCTGCGGTAGACTTGTTACCAAACAAGGCTATAGAACTCAATCTGTCCTGCTATTCAACCCATGGTTGGACGGAGAAGAGATGGATTCATACCTTCACCAAGGGTATTAGCACGTAAGTGATTGCAACAGATTCAACTGGAATTCGAATCCAGCATTATATATACTATAATTGTAACGATACAGAGATGGTTAACGTGACACCTGCGCAAAGATAACACGCAAATTTGTGAAGTATTCCATATTTTTGGCTAAGATAATTTTCCTTTTGTCTTTATTCATATATGTGTATATATTACATGTATGTATGTATGTATGTATGTATGTAGATAGATAGATAGATAGATAGATAGATAGATAGATAGATAGATAGATATGAACAGGTTGAAATAGATAGATAGATAGATAGATAGATAGATAGATAAGAACAGGTTTAGATAGATAGATAGATAGATAGATAGATAGATAGATAGATAGATAGATAAGAAAAGGTTGAGATAGATAGATAGATAGATAGATAGATAGATAGATAGATAGATAGATAGATAGATAAGAACAGGTTGAGATAGATAGATAGATAGATAGATTGATATATAGATAGATAGATAGATAGATAGATAGATAGTGAGTGAGTGAGTGAGTGAGTGAGTGAGTGAGTGATTAAAACGTCTACTTTTTGACCATGTTACCCTATTTCGAATCTAACCACTGTTCAAGAAGGTGACCTTGATGTTCTCAGTATAGAAAGGCCATTCCAATGTACGTTACCTTTGCAATGTGCCTGAAAACCATGCCATTGGTTGATGCAAGCCTTTCGATTGGAATTGGAGGTGTCGAAATTATTCGAAAGAATGGTTGTACTTAGCACAAAGTCAGAAGTCATCGTGTCCGTACTGGCTTTGTTCAAAATTCTGATCATTCAGTCTCTCGCAGAAATTGTAACAAAATGTCCGTTCAACATGGTTGCAGCATAAATCACAGGTGTGCTCTATGGGGTATTGTACGAATACAAATATAACTGGGCAGCCACCTGAGATAGTCTAGCCGCGCTTACAGACAAGTGTAATCGGAAAATGAGAGTCAGTTAAGTACCATACGTGATACACGCTTTGGGCGATCATGTCTCGAAAGAGACATGACTGACTGGGCAGAAGTTTATCGCTCAGTAGGTTGCCATTGCTTTCTGTGGTAAACTGGTTGCCAGTCAAGACTATAGAACCCAATCTGTCTTATCATTTAACTTAAGGGAAGAGACGGGTTAATAACTTTCCCAAGGTTATTTGTGCGTAAGTGAATGTCATGAATTCGAACTCGGCTCCCCGATTTGTCGTTCCGAGTCTATATCCGCTGCACCACAACGCACATCCAGGAGTCAATTAGTTTAGTGCCATAAATGATACACGCTTTGGTTAACATGTCTCGAAAGAGACATGACTGACTGGGCAGAAGATTATCGCGCAGTAGGTTGCCATTACTTTCTGTGGTAGACTGGTTGCCAGTCAAGGCTATAGAACCCAATATGTCCTATTATTTAACCCATAACTTTAGGGAAGAGACGGATTAATACATTTTCCAAGGGTATTTGTGCGTAAGTGAATGCCATGAATTCAACTGGAATTCGAACTCGGCACCCTGAATTCCATTTGAGTCTCTTGCATTCACTTACGCACAAATACCCTTGGGAAAGGTATTAATCCGTCTCTCCTCTCCAGTTATGATTTAAAAGAGACTTTCCCAAGTGGCTGGCAATAAATTAAGCAATAAACAAGACAGATATAGCCAACACATTCATAATCGGTGTAAATGGGAAAATTCAAAAGCGAATGATTCCGAGGCGTTGTCGATTTAAGTACATGAAATAGTGAAAATATGTAAATGGCGAACCTGAAGCAGACTACCACCACGTTTAATTTCGTTGTTTTTAATTTATTTTTTTTTTTTACGTTTTTCAGCGCAGTCCTATCGCTTGTTACTTAAACTTACCGATTATCAAAAAATAATTTGAAAAATTACAATATTTAAACATTTTTTTTTTTTTTTGTGATGGGAGGTCAGTTTCTCATACAACCTTAAAGTAAATCGATCCTCCTTTTTCAATCCACTCGTGTTGGGGTCGCTTTGTTTATGTTAATTTCATTGTTTTTTTAATTTTTTTTTTTTTTTTACTTTTTTCAGCGCAGTCCTATCGCTTGTTACTTAAACTTACCGATTATCAAAAAAAAAAAAAAAAATTTGAAAATTTACAATATTTAAACAAATTTGTGGTGGGGGTCAGTTTCTCATACAACGTTAAAGTAAATCGATCCTTCATTTTCAATCCACTATAAGGTTGTATGAGAAACTGCCCCCACTAAAATTGTTTAAAAATTGAAATTTTTGCAAATTTTTTTTTGTCATTTGTAAAGTTTAAGGTGTAAAAGATAATATTGCACTGTAAAAAAGTCCAAAAAATTTGATGATGAACAAATTTACAGGTGGCGTTAATGTCGTACCGGCGATTGGTTTCAAAATGGCGGCTTGATTTACTATAACGTTGTATGAGAAACTGATCCCCGCACCCAGAAAATGTTTAAATATTGAAAATTTTCAAAATGTTTTTGTCAATCGTAAAGCTAAGGTGGTAATCGATATGACTGCACTGAAAAAGTGAAAAAAAAAAAATAAATAAATAAATAAAAAAATAAACAAAAAAATGAAAAACAACGAAATTAAACGTGGTGGTAGTCTGCTTCAGGTCCGCCATGTAAATATTTTCCAATACATATCTGTATTCACAATATGGTTATAAATAACTGATAAAGGGTTAAATTTCTTTTCCTTTCTGAGCCGCTGACAATATTATTTCTCTTCCTTCAAAAATGAGCATTTTCCTCCTTCCTTCTTCATCCATTCTGCTGTGAGTTTATTGTTTGTCCAAGAGCAGCTATCAAATTGGCGCAACATACAACGACAATAAACATCTGCAAACACTGTTCTGACTGTGCTAATAGATGGAGAGTCGCAGTGATGGACAGACAGATGGACAGGCAGATGGACGGTCCGGTCTTTGGTCATCACTCCTGGCTCATTCATCTGTTGTTTATTTCATTGAACAGTTCTCAACTGTCGGGAGCTCATTTAGCGAGTTCGTGTTCATAACAGGCTTTTGGCGGAAACAGAAGATGGAGGAGTTTCGCAAAACTACAAGCCTTTGTCGATTCCACTGTCAATCTGTCAGTAGGCCCCACATAGACAATCTTTCTTTTTACGTTTGTCATCTATCACTCGTTTAATTTCTCACTATCTTTCTTTCTATCTCTCCCGACACGCGCATATATATATATATATATATTAGTCATCCACATAGAAGCCTGTTTCGCTGTATCACAGCTCATCAATGTGGCTAGACACATCCACTTGCTTCTGGCCGGGATCGAAACTCGACCGATTTGGTGTCAGTCGGAGTCGCTACCTAAACCATAGGCGCATGGAATCAGAGAAGAGAACTGCGGATGATTATATATATATATATATATATATATATATATATATATATATATATATATATATATATATATATATATATATATATATATATATATATACCCTTTGGCAGTACGTAGACTAAAATTGGAACGATACAGAGAAGATTAGCATGGCCCCTGCACAAGGATGACACGCAAATTCGTGAAGCGTTCCATTTTTTTTTATGGATACCTCGAGGTGGTGTAATGGTTAGCAAGCTTACCTCGCTACAATCATTACAATTGAGTAGTGAGTTCGATCCCCACTGGGTGCCCCATACTTTTGGCCTTGTGTCACATCTAAGCTGCGCTTAGAAAATCACTATATATATACCCTGTATATATAACACGTTAAAATTTTCTCCTCTCATCCTTCTGCCGATAGGTTAAGAGTAGACTCGCCGACTGATTCAAAATCGTTCCAGTTTCGATCTTGGCTGGAGGAAAGAGGATGTTTAACCACGCTGACGAGCAGCGAAACAGGCTTGTATGTGGATGACCATATATATTGGATAACAGTAGTTATCTTCAACCGACATTTTATCAAATGAATGATCAAACACAACGATATATTGCCATTGTATCGTATTTTTTCCTGAATCTTTTCTTAATGAGAGTATAAATAAGATTATCAATACTAAAAACGAAAATTTCGACTGTCCACGACAATTACGATACAACGATTATTTTTTCAAAGAATGGACTTACAAATATAACAAGAGTGGTTGAATGACCCAATAGAAAAGCCATTATTTACCGATATCAGTTCTATTTTGCCTATGATTTCAAGCATTTTACTGTTCACGGGAAAGATTAAAATGAACATTTCTTTATGAGTGTTGGATTCACAAAAAATTGATATTTTTCACAAAGTTCAATTTTACATGATAATTGTTTGTCACCATTTTAAAAAGCACTCTTTGGAAATACTCTAAATATTTTCGAAAACGTTTAGTTAATGCGCAAGCCATTTTAAAGGTCTGTGATTTTCTTTTTCAATCACTCAGTCAGTTAAATTCCATAATTGATACACGCTTGGGCGATCATGTCTCAAAAGAGACAAAACTGACTGGGCAGAAGATTTTCCCGCAGTAAGCTGCCATTATTTTCTGCGGTAGACTAGTTGCCAACCAAGGCTATAGAACTCAGTCTGTCCTTATATTCAACACATAGCTGAAAGGAGAAGGGATGGATTATATTATATTATTATATTAATAATTAGTAATTAGTGGGGAGAGGGTCAGTTTTTTAATTTATAACATTAGAAAACCGATCCCACTTTATGTCCAGTAAAGGCATGTTTGGGGTGTCACCCCTTTTTACTCACTCAATGGACTCTTCCAAAGTATACAAATAATAAACAGAGAACGGTAGTTGTCTGTTGTAGTTGTGGTAGTGTGTTAAATTTTTGATTTCACTTGATTGCGTCGATACTATTGTCAGTGAGTACGTCATTTTGTTAGTCCTTGTTATATTGAATTGTCTGCATTGTTGATTTGTTCGTCCGGTGAAATTGTTATTGTTTTAACTTTTGTTTCGTTTGTTGAGAGTGAGACGGGGACCATTATGGCTCTCTCTCTCTCTCTCTCTCTCTCTCTCTCTCTCTCTCCCCCGTCTCTCTCAGTGACGCCTTCACCATCAGTTTGGTAGAATGCCCCCATGAAGAGGAATTCAAGTTATTACCTGCAAATGCGGGAGAAGAACAAAGAGTACTATAATGAAAAGGAACTAATCGTCATCCCGGAAGTGTGAAAAGAGATAGCGACAAGGTCAATTTCCCTGCTGACGTCAGATCCGAAAACACGAAAGTTTGTGGGCGTCAGCAGGGAAAACAAGGAGGAAACGTTGAAGAGTTTGGGCATTTGCCCAAAAGTGCTAGGCAGGTGATCCCGTGCCATGTGGAATGTCCTCCTCGGCTTGGAGGAGGACGCGAAAAAACTAGCAGAACAGAGTGAGACTGCAAGCGGAATACATGGTCACAAGGCGCACTCACATCATGTTCCACGGAGATCAGTTGTGACCATGTGGGAACTTTTCTGACCCTGTTTGGCACGGTGGAGGAAGTAAACAGGGTAGTCAGCAAGGCTGGATTTCCAGCCGAGGATGTCAGTGCATATGTCGTGGTAGATAGGCCGAACCTTCTGCGAACCTTCTGCGAGTGCCGGACATCCTCCTGTGCAGTGGAAAAAAATTGTTTGTCGCCGTGGATGGGCGTATGCCGCATTGTTGGTTTTGCAGAGCGGCTGGCCACCTAGCAAAAGTGTGCTCCTCCAGAAAGCAGGAAGGACAGAAAGAAGTGGAGACAAAAACACCTGAAACACCAGCGACACCGGTGACGAAGGAGGCACCGGTGGTGCAGTCAGAAAAGACTACATCTACTACAAAATCCGGATGGACGGAGATAGTGAAAAAGGGGAAGAAGGTGGCTTCCTCTCTTTCAAAACAAGACTCTCCAACAAAGAAGCAAGACCAACAACAACAACAACAACAGCAACAAAAACAGCAACAAAAAACAGCAACAACAACATCTACCAAGCCACGATGCAGAGATGGAGGTGGAGGAAATGTCTCCACCACGGTCGTCGTCGCTGAAGATGGGTTATGAGGAGGAGGAGGAGGATAGCATTACAAAGAGGGGAAAATGGACTTTGGAGATCGCAGCAGGAGGGAGCGGGACAGAGTCAGTACTAGGATTCAGTCCGCACCCGTTTCACCGGAAAGGACAGTTATTGTGATAGGGAGGAGTCAGTCTGCCTCTCCATTTAGAATGAAGTCGTCTCCTTTCCCCACACTCTCCTCCATACCAAAGGCATCCTCTTCCCAGTCAGAGGACCCCTATTCCCAAATGGAATTACCCTCTTCCATTACCAACCTGAAACACCCTCCCCCAAAGGCAATCATTCCCCCATTCCAAATATAGAAAATTTATCCAAAAAATGGGAAGAAAAGAAAAGGAAGAACCCCTTTAGGCATCCAGAGGTCTGTAAGATAGATCGACAGACCTTGGAAAAGGGAAATTACCTCACAAAAAGGCTCTTCTAAGGCCTCTTTTAAAGCTTACCATGTTTGACGGAAAGTCAACTGAAGACCCACAAAATTTCCAGGAGGCCCCCGGGGTGTTAACCCTAATTAGAAGTACCGGGGCAATTTAAAAGTTTGGGACTTCGTCCAGGGAGCCATAGAGGCGTTCCCTAAAATTACGATGGCCCAGATGGGTACAAACTATTTAAGAAAATTATCTATTTCTTGTGCTGGAAGGGTCCCTGTTATCCTCCACCCCTCGTTATATAGGGAGGCAAAACTAACTTTCCTCACGGTCGTCGGCGGAATTGTCCTGGACGGACGAATTACGTTCGATATTGGCACCGGTTCTCTGGGACATTCCATCGGTGTCCCTGTTCCCACAGATTTTCGCTCCGTATGTGACCAGAAGTAATTTTTCTCTTGCTTTTTTCAGGTTTAAAAGATGTCAATCAAGTTAGCTTTTTTGAATGCGAGGGGCCTTAGGGACCGGAGTAAGGCGGCCCGCCTGCTTCGGGACATCTTGTTCTTTGGTGTTGATGTCGCCGCGATCCAAGAGACACACTGTTTGCAAGGCCGATGCCTGTGTGCAGTCTAACGGCTTTGTCGTCTATTTAGCATATTGGAACCGGCTGGCCAGAGGAGTTTCTTGCTAGTTAAGCATACCCTGTACGCGAAGGTGGATCTTGTCCATGTCGGTGCCGAGGGTCGGCTGATCGTAGCCGATATTGCCGTGAAAAGCAATGCGTTTCGGCTGGTTGCAGTTTATGCGCCCAACGACCGGGAGGAGCGCGTTTCGTTTTTTTTTGGCGGTTGGAGCCCTTCCTGGTGGATTCAACGCGACTCGTCTTTGTGGGGGACTGGAATGCCATACTGGATCCCAAGCTGGATAGAGGGTGGGGAGCTAGCGGGAAGGTACGTGATCGTAGCTTGGCTGATCTCATCGATGAGTACGGGCTCGTCGATAGATACCGGGTCAATCACAAGGGTGGGAAAACGTGGACGTGGGCTAATAGTTGACCTTTTACCCGGGTAGCTAGCCACGTTACTAGCCACGGCTTGAATGGTGATTT
This sequence comes from Ascarosepion bandense, assembly GCA_037127315.1. NCBI lineage: Eukaryota > Metazoa > Mollusca > Cephalopoda > Sepiida > Sepiidae > Ascarosepion > Ascarosepion bandense. The sequence continues at coordinate 2,332,302 of JBBBDQ010000744.1, read as the reverse complement.
GGACGACGCGAAAGGAGGAAGTCTTGCGAGGTCAGCGTCTTTCGCATCAGGATCTGATCCGATATTTTGAGTACCTGCTCAAAATGAAGATTAGAACTGATTGGAAACGTTTGACTTCGACAGCCTTCAGTAAAAACTGGGTAAATGTGGCGAACCTGATTCACTTGAATGGGGCTAGCTTTGATTTCCTCTTTTAGATCTCTTTTAGATGGTTACATCGGGGTGGATTCCTATGGAACACTCCTCTGGTTGTGTACCTAGATAATGCGAATGAATGTGTTCCTAGCCTGTATCCGGCTTTCTCTTTTGTTATGATCCAAGTCGAGTTTCCCAACCTTCCCAGTTTGTTTTGGCTTCCTTCTATCTCGGCTAGGTCAGCTTTTGATTTTTCCATTCCATTAATTATCTTACCCCTTCCCCACTCCCTTACCGAGTGCGCTTCTTGATTTCGTCATTTGACAGAATACAGCGGCCACTCTTTTTTCTGGGATGGACGGGTCTTACTAACATTTATTTCATTTTAGTTTGAAAAATTATGTTGTATTTTAGTTGTTTTTGGGTTCATCCCCCTCCCATCATTTCATTTTTCATTAAATATTTTAAATTATATGTTATATTGTATATAAATTCATTTTTATTTTCATGGGTTTTTCCCACTTTTTAGTTGTCCCTTGTAAATATGTGGTATTGTGGTGTGTGAAGGATTGAGAGGTGATCGATGGATTCTTGTGGTGAATGTGCAAATTGTAATGAGTCATTGGGTCGTGATAGTTTTTAGCTAGGTATAGGATAGTTAAGTGAGTACCAACCTCTACCCCTCGCCTTTCGCCCATGTACCATAATTTGTATTTTATGCAAATAAACGTCTGTTGTAGTTGCTAGAGTTGGTGTTTGTCAGAACAGTTGAACCGCCGCTCGTTGGTCAGCAAGTATATAGACTATTATCCGGACTTACTTCTTGTATATATTTGACTCCTACTAACAAGTATTCCTGAATCTACTAACCGTGTACAGATTGTATATCTTTTATTCAATATACTTACATATTTCTCCCATATCTGTTTTTGTTATTATTATATTGTGTGGTTTTCTAAACAAGAATCCGCAACAATTTGATGGCGAAGATTCGAAGAAGTTCACGCGGAGGAAAAATACATTCGCGTCAAACAACAATTTGGCGACGAAGATTCGAAGAAGTTCACGCGGAGCGAATATATTAAAGTCAGTTGCCACAACAATTTGGCGACGAAGGATTCGTACAAGTTCACGCGGAGGAAAAAATACATTCTCGCCAAACAACAATTTGGCGACGAGAATTTTAACAAGTGCACACGGAGGAAAAAAGTCGTTGTCGACCACAAACAAGTTGTCGACACTAATACCGGAAAAAAAATGCAAGATTTTCAAAAGGTAATACTCGAAATTATAAAGAGAACTGAAGACAATATCAATTAGAAATAAGACAAATGGAAATGCAAAAGGCTAACGAAATAAGACAAATGGAAATGCAAAAGGCTAACGAAATAAGACAAATGGAAATGCAAAAGGCTAACGAAATAAGACAAATGGAAATGCAAAAGGCTAACGAAATAAGACAAATGGAAATGCAAAAGGCTAACGAAATAAGACAAATGGAAATGCAAAAGGCTAACGAAATAAGACAAATGGAAATGCAAAAGGCTAACGAAATAAGACAAATGGAAATGCAAAAGGCTAACGAAATAAAGACAAATGGAAATGCAAAAAGGCTAACGAAATAAGACAAATGGAAATGCAAAAAGGCTAACGAAATAAGACACAAATGGAAATGCAAAAGGCTAACGAAATAAGACAAAAATGGAAATGCAAAAGGCTAACGAAATAAGACAAATGGAAATGCAAAAGGCTAACGAAATAAGACAAATGGAAATGCAAAAGGCTAACGAAATAAGACAAATGGAAATGCGTATGGCTAACGGAATAAGACAAATGGAAATGCAAAAGGCTAACGAAATAAGACAAATGGAAATGCAAAAGGCTAACGAAATAAGACAAATGGAAATGCAAAAGGCTAATGAAATAAGACAAATGGAAATGCAAAAGGCTAACGAAATAAGACAAATGGAAATGCAAAGGCTAACGAAATAAGACAAATGGAAAATGCAAAAGGCTAACGAAATAAGACAAATGGAAATGCAAAAGGCTAACGAAATAAGACAAATGGAAATGCAAAAGGCTAACGAAATAAGACAAATGGAAATGCAAAAGGCTAACGAAATAAGACAAATGGAAATGCAAAAGGCTAACGAAATAAGACAAATGGAAATGCAAAAGGCTAACGAAATAAGACAAATGGAAATGCAAAAAGCTAACGAAGAAAGACAAATGGAAATGCAAAAGGCTAACGAAATAAGACAAATGGAAATGCAAAAGGCTAACGAAATAAGACAAATGGAAATGCAAAAGGCTAACGAAATAAGACAAATGGAATGCAAAAAGCTAACGAAGAAAGACAAATGGAAATGCAAAAGGCTAACGAAATAAGACAAATGGAAATGCAAAAGGCTAACGAAATAAGACAAAATGGAAATGCAAAAGGCTAACGAAATAAGACAAATGGAAATGCAAAAGGCTAACGAAATAAGACAAATGGAAATGCAAAAGCTAACGAAATAAGACAAATGGAAATGCAAAAGGCTAACGAAATAAGACAAATGGAAATGCAAAAGCAACGAAATAAGACAAATGGAAATGCAAAAGGCTAACGAAATAAGACAAATGGAAATGCAAAAGGCTAACGAAATAAGACAAATGGAAATGCAAAAGGCTAACGAAATAAGACAAATGGAAATGCAAAAAATAACGAAATAAGACAATGAAATGCAAAAGGCTAACGAAATAAGACAAATGGAAATGCAAAAGGCTAACGAAATAAGACAAATGGAATGCATTAAAAAAAAAAAAAAAGAAGACACAAATGAATGCAAAAGGCTAACGAAATAAGACAAATGGAAATGCAAAAGGCTAAAGAAGAAAGACAAATGGAAATGCAAAAGGCTAACGAAATAAGACAAATGGAAATGCAAAAGGTTAACGAAATAAGACAAATGGAAAATGCAAAAGGGTAACGAAATAAGACAAATGGAAATGCAAAAGGCTAACGAAATAAGACAAAATGGAATGCAAAAGGCTAACGAAATAAGACAAAAATGGAAATGCAAAAGGCTAACGAAATAAGACAAATGGAAATGCAAAAGGCTAAATTAAAATAAGACAAATGGAAATGCAAAAGGCTAACGAAATAAGACAAATGGAAATGCAAAAAATAACGAAATAAGACAAATGGAAATGCAAAAGGCTAACGAAATAAGACAAATGGAAATGCAAAAGGCCAACGAAATAAGACAAATGGAAATGCAAAAGGCTAAAGAAGAAAGACAAATGGAAATGCAAAAGGCTAACGAAATAAGACAAATGGAAATGCAAAAGGCTAACGAAATAAGACAAATGGAAATGCAAAAGGCTAAAGAAGAAAGACAAATGGAAATGCAAAAGGCTAACGAAATAAGACAAATGGAAATGCAAAAGGCTAACGAAATAAGACAAATGGAAATGCAAAAGGCTAACGAAATAAGACAAATGGAAATGCAAAAGGCTAACGAAATAAGACAAATGGAAATGCAAAAAGGCTAACGAAATAAGACAAATGGAAATGCAAAAGGCTAACGAAATAAGACAAATGGAAATGCAAAAGGCTAACGAAATAAGACAAATGGAAATGCAAAAGGCTAACGAAATAAGACAAATGGAAATGCAAAAGGCTAACGAAATAAGACAAATGGAAATGCAAAAGGCTAATGAAATAAGACAAATGGAAATGCAAAAGGCTAACGAAATAAGACAATGGAAATGCAAAAGGCTAACGAAATAAGACAAATGGAAATGCAAAAGGCTAACGAAATAAGACAAAATGGAAATGCAAAAGGCTAACGAAATAAGACAAATGGAAATGCAAAAGGCTAACGAAATAAGACAAATGGAAATGCAAAAGGCTAACGAAATAAGACAAATGGAAATGCAAAAGGCTAACGAAATAAGACAAATGGAAATGCAAAAGGCTAACGAAATAAGACAAATGGAAATGCAAAAGGCCAACGAAATAAGACAAATGGAAATGCAAAGGCTAAAGAAGAAAGACAAATGGAAATGCAAAAGGTTAAACGTGAAATAAGACAAAATGGAAATGCAAAAGGCTAACGAAATAAGACAAATGGAAATGCAAAAGGCTAACGAAATAAGACAAATGGAAATGCAAAAGGCTAAAGAAGAAAGACAAATGGAACAAAAGGCTAACGAAATAAGACAAATGGAAATGCAAAAGGCTAACGAAATAAGACAAATGGAAATGCAAAATAACGAAATAAGACAAATGGAAATGCAAAAGGCTAACGAAATAAGACAAATGGAAATGCAAAAGGCTAACGAAATAAGACAAATGGAATGCAAAAGGCTAACGAAATAAGACAAATGGAAATGCAAAAGGCTAACGAAATAAGACAAATGGAAATGCAAAAGGCTAAAGAAGAAAGACAAATGGAAATGCAAAAGGCTAACGAAATAAGACAAATGGAAATGCAAAAGGCTAAAGAAGAAAAGACAAATGGAAATGCAAAAGGCTAACGAAATAAGACAAATGGAAATGCAAAAGGCTAACGAAATAAGACAAATGGAAATGCAAAAGGCTAACGAAATAAGACAAATGGAAATGCAAAAGGCTAAAGAAGAAAGACAAATGGAAATGCAAAAGGCTAACGAAATAAGACAAATGGAAATGCAAAAGGCTAACGAAATAAGACAAAATGGAAATGCAAAAGCAATAACGAAATAAGACAAATGGAAATGCAAAAGGCTAACGAAATAAGACAAATGGAAATGCAAAAGGCTAACGAAATAAGACAAATGGAAATGCAAAAGGCTAACGAAATAAGACAAATGGAAATGCAAAAGGCTAACGAAATAAGACAATGGAAATGCAAAAGGCTAACGAAATAAGACAAATGGAAATGCAAAAGGCTAACGAAATAAGACAATGAAAATGCAAAAGGCTAACGAAATAAGACAAATGGAAATGCAAATGGCTAACGAAATAAGACAAATGAAAACAAAAAGGTTAACGAAATAAGACAAATGGAAATGCAAAAGGCTAACGAAATAAGACAAATGGAAATGCAAAAGGCTAACGAAATAAGACAAATGGAATGCAAAAGGCTAACGAAATAAGACAAATGAAATGCAAAAGGCTAACGAAATAAGACAAATGGAAATGCAAAAGGCTAACGAAATAAGACAAATGGAAATGCAAAAGGCTAACGAAATAAGACAAATGGAAATGCAAAAGGCTAACGAAATAAGACAAATGGAATGCAAAAAGCTAACGAAATAAGACAAATGGAAATGCAAAAGGCTAACGAAATAAGACAAATGGAAATGCAAAAGGCTAACGAAATAAGACAAAATGGAAATGCAAAAGGCTAACGAAATAAGACAAATGGAAATGCAAAAGAAATGAAATAAGACAAATGGAAATGCAAAAGGCTAACGAAATAAGACAATGGAAATGCAAAGGCTAACGAAATAAGACAAATGGAAATGCAAAAGGCTAACGAAATAAGACAAATGGAATGCAAAAGGCTAACGAAATAAGACAAATGAAATGCAAAAGGCTAAATGAAATAAAGACAAATGGAATGCAAAAGGCTAACGAAATAAGACAAATGGAAATGCAAAAGGCTAACGAAATAAGACAAATGGAAATGCAAAAGGCTAACGAAATAAGACAAATGGAATGCAAAGGCTAACGAAATAAGACAAATGAAATGCAAAAGGCCAACGAAATAAGACAAATGGAAATGCAAAAGGCTAAAGAAGAAAAAGACAAATGGAAATGCACATAACGAAATAAGACAAATGGAAATGCAAAAGGCTAACGAAATAAGACAAATGGAAATGCAAAAGGCTAACGAAATAAGACAAATGGAAATGCAAAAGGCTAACGAAATAAGACAAATGGAAATGCAAAAGGCTAACGAAATAAGACAAATGGAAATGCAAAAGGCTAACGAAATAAGACAAATGGAAATGCAAAAGGCTAACGAAATAAGACAAATGGAAATGCAAAAGGCTAACGAAATAAGACAAATGGAAATGCAAAAGGCTAACGAAATAAGACAATGGAAAATGCAAAAGGCTAACGAAATAAGACAAATGGAAATGCAAAAGGCTAACGAAATAAGACAAATGGAAATGCAAAAGGCCAACGAAATAAGACAAATGGAAATGCAAAAGGCTAAAGAAGAAAGACAAATGGAAATGCAAAAGGCTAACGAAATAAGACAAATGGAAATGCAAAAGGCTAACGAAATAAGACAAATGGAAATGCAAAAGGCTAACGAAATAAGACAAATGGAAATGCAAAAGGCTAAAGAAGAAAGACAAATGGAAATGCAAAAGGCTAACGAAATAAGACAAATGGAAATGCAAAAGGCTAACGAAATAAGACAAATGGAAATGCAAAAGGCTAACGAAATAAGACAAATGGAAATGCAAAAGGCTAACGAAATAAGACAAATGGAAATGCAAAAGGCTAACGAAATAAGACAAATGGAAATGCAAAAGGCTAACGAAATAAGACAAATGGAAATGCAAAAGGCTAACGAAATAAGACAAATGGAAATGCAAAAGGCTAAAGAAGAAAGACAAATGGAAATGCAAAAGGCTAACGAAATAAGACAAAATGGAAATGCAAAAGGCTAAAGAAGAAAGACAAATGGAAATGCAAAAGGCTAACGAAATAAGACAAATGGAAATGCAAAAGGCTAACGAAATAAGACAAATGGAAATGCAAAAGCATGACCAGAAATAAGACAAATGGAAATGCAAAAGGCTAAAGAAGAAAGACAAATGGAATGCAAAAGGCTACGAAATAAGACAAATGGAAATGCAAAGGCTAACGAAATAAGACAAATGGAAATGCAAAAGGCTAACGAAATAAGACAAATGGAAATGCAAAAGGCTAACGAAATAAGACAAATGGAAATGCAAAAGGCTAACGAAATAAGACAAATGGAAATGCAAAAGGCTAACGAAATAAGACAAATGGAAATGCAAAAGGCTAACGAAATAAGACAAATGGAAATGCAAAGGCTAACGAAATAACATTAAATGGAAATGCAAAAGGCTAAAGAAGAAAGACAAATGGAAATGCAAAAGGCTAACGAAATAACATAAATGGAAATGCAAAAGGCTAACGAAATAAGACAAAATGGAATGCAAAAGGCTAACGAAATAAGACAAATGGAAATGCAAAAGGCTAAAGAAGAAAGACAAATGGAAATGCAAAAAATAATGAAATAAGACAAATGGAAATGCAAAAGGTTCTGAAATAAGACAAATGGAAATGCAAAAGGCTAATTAGTCAAGACAAATGAATGCAAAAGGCTAACGAAATAAGACAAATGGAAATGCAAAAGGCTAACGAAATAAGACAAATGGAAATGCAAAAGGCTAACGAAATAAGACAAATGGAAATGCAAAGGCTACCGAAATAAGACAAATGGAATGCAAAAGGCTAAAGAAGAAAAGACAAATGGAAATGCAAAAGGCTAACGAAATAAGACAAATGGAAATGCAAAAGGCTAACGAAATAAGACAAATGGAAATGCAAAAGGCTAAAGAAGAAAGACAAATGGAAATGCAAAAGGCTAAAGAAGAAAGACAAATGGAAATGCAAAAGGCTAACGAAATAAGACAAATGGAAATGCAAAAGGCTAACGAAATAAGACAATGGAAATGCAAAAGGCTAACGAAATAAGACAAATGGAAATGCAAAAGGCTAATGAAATAAGACAAATGGAAATGCAAAGGCTAACGAAATAAGACAAATGGAAATGCAAAAGGCTAACGAAATAAGACAAATGGAAATGCAAAAGGCTAAAGAAGAAAGACAAATGAAATGCAATAGGCTAACGAAATAAAGACAAATGGAAATGCAAAAGGCTAACGAAATAAGACAAATGGAAATGCAAAAGGCTAACGAAATAAGACAAATGGAAATGCAAAAGGCTAAAGAAGAAAAGACAAATGGAAATGCAAAAGGCTAACGAAATAAGACAAATGGAAAATGCAAAAGGCTAACGAAATAAGACAAATGGAAATGCAAAAGGCTAACGAAATAAGACAAATGGAAATGCAAAAGTTAACGAAATAAGACAAATGGAAATGCAAAAGGCTAACGAAATAAGACAAATGGAATGCAAAAGGCTAACGAAATAAGACAAAATGGAAATGCAAAAGGCTAACGAAATAAGACAAATGGAAATGCAAAAGGCTAACGAAATAAGACAAATGGAAATGCAAAAGGCTAACGAAATAAGACAAATGGAAATGCAAAAGGCTAACGAAATAAGACAAATGGAAATGCAAAAGGCTAACGAAATAAGACAAATGGAAATGCAAAAGGCTAACGAAATAAGACAAATGGAAATGCAAAAGGCTAACGAAATAAGACAAATGGAAATGCAAAAGGCTAACGAAATAAGACAAATGGAAATGCAAAAGGCTAACGAAATAAGACAAATGGAAATGCAAAAGGCTAACGAAATAAGACAAAATGGAAATGCAAAAGGCTAACGAAATAAGACAAATGGAAATGCAAAAGGCTAACGAAATAAGACAAATGGAAATGCAAAAGGCTAACGAAATAAGACAAATGGAAATGCAAAAGGCTAAAGAAGAAAGACAAACAGAAATACAAAAGAGACAAATAAATTCAAAAGCAAATTGAAGAAAAACAATTTGAAACGCAAAAGGCAAACGAGGAAAGACAAACACAACTGCAAGGACTGTTATTAAAATTAACAAGCACAGCCCCAGATAGGAACACGGAGAAGGAGGAGACATTTTCACAAGATGCGGTGTGGAACGCGATTGAAATTTTTAAATGCTCAGTTGAGAAAGATAAAAATTTCGGAGAGTATTACAAGCGATAAGAGGATATTTTTAATATCGACTGTCAGCACTGAAGTGAGAAAAAAAAATTAAGACTTCTACTCAGGAAATTAGGCACAGACAAACACACCAAGTTTGTAGACTATATTCTACCTAGAAAAAAACGAATGATCTAACGTTCGATGTGCATCATGAGGCCTCACAGAGCTATTTAGCCCAAAAATCTCGTTCTTCCATAAAAGGTGGAAATGCCTTAATCTCAAAAAAGAGGAAAACGATGACATTTCTACTTTTGCGGCTTTCGTCAATAAACATTGTGACGATTTTAAATTGTCGGAACTTACACCAGACAATTTCAAGTGTCTCATATTTGTACAAGGACTAGTTGCTGTTAAATACAGCAAAATGAGAAAATACATGCTGACCAAACTTCAAAACGAGCCAGTTCTAACACTACAAAAATTGGCAGAGGATTGCCAGAAATGCCTCAGAATAAGGAAAGATAGCAGGGACATTGAAAAATCAGGAGTCGCACACATTCGAAAGGTAAATAGAAACTTACGTGTTGTACCCTCCCCACAGACAAAACAAAATTATAATGCCAAAGAGGAAAAATACAGAACTACGTCTGACAAGAATCCAGTAAAAAAACAAACCTCCCCCTTCTGCATGTCACAAATGTGGTGGATGGCATTGGCGTAATGATTTTTTTACAAATATAAAAATTGCCGAGAGTGTGGTAAGATGGGCTACAAAGCATCGGTGTGTAGAAATAAAAATAAACCTAGTAGAGTAAGATCTGCTCGTGTGAAAAATAATAACGAAAAAAACCAGAAGATACGTTGAAATGGAAATTCTGAATAAGAAAATAAAATTGCAACTGGATTCGGGATCAGACATTACATTAATAAACCAACAAACATGGTGAAAGTTGAACAAAACGACCATGTTACACTAAAAAATCGCAAAATCAATAACAGGAAAATGAATTAAACCGAAAGTTGAAATTAATGTAAATGCAAAATTTAAAGGAAAACTAAAAAAACTAAAAATGTACGTAACGAAAAACACACACAACCTGCTAGAACGGATTGGATGCAAAAATTTAATATATGGGATTAAGCCATTAATGCTTGTTGCAAAAAAAATAAAACGCGTAAAAAAGAGGTATTATCAAGCAGTAAAAAATTTACAACAGAAATCGCGCAAAAGAAACCTGTTTTTATTCCACCGCTAGTTACGGGAAAAACTTGCAAACCAGGCGAACAAGTGACACACATAAACTAAAAGAAATAAAGAGCTAATCTCGTCATTGCCCCCCACCCACCCACCAAAAAAAAAAAAAAAAAAAAAGAATGGCGCGATGAAATAAAAAGAAATATTTTGGAAACCGAAAAAAAATGCTAGCTCCTCTCAAAAAGAAGCTAGGGAGGGGGTGTTGGGGTGTCAACCTTTTTACACAGTCAATGGACTCTTCCAAAATATACAAATAATCCTGCCTATAGAGAACAGTAGGTGTCTGTTGTAGTTGTTTGTTGTTGTCAGAGTTGGTGTTTGTCAGAGCAGTTGAACCGCCGCTCGTTGGTCAGCAAGAATATAGACTTATTACCCGGACTTACTTCTTGTATATATTTGACTCCTACTAACAAGTATTCCTGAATCTACTAACCGTGTACAGGCTGTATATCTTTTATCCAATATACTTACATTTTTCTTTCATATATGTTTTTGTCATTATTATGTTGTGTGGTTTTCTAAACAAGAATCCACAACAATGTCTCTTTTGAGACATGACTGGGCAGAAGATCTTTCCGTCGTAGGTTGCCATTAATTTCTGCGGTAGACTGGTTGCCAACCAATAATATAGAACCCGTTACTATTTAAGCATTAGCCGGAGAAAGAAGAGACAGATTCATACCGTTTTCGGTAAATTTTCGTTTTAGCTCCCGACGGTTTTCCCCCTTCAAATTTATCCAAAATAGCATTATTTATGTGCAAATGAATATGCTGCACACAGGTACGTTCAACAATTAGTTATTGAAGAAACTTACCTTTTTTTTATCTAAATGTCCATAAAAAACGAACTATATCTCGCACTTTTTCACTCCCGTAACTCTCATGAAGTCATGTAATTAACTGCAGAATGACGTTCTACGTAGGCAACAAATTTCGGCCGATTTTTGGTCGATTTTCTTCCTTTACTGAAACTTCCGGCGATGTACTTCCTGTTATGAAAGTATCGCGCTATTGTATTTCTACGCTTATTACTTTCATTACAGGAAGTACATCGCCGGAAGTTTCAGTAAAGGAAGAAAATCGGCCGAAATTTGTTGAATACGTAGAACATCATTCTGCAGTTAATTACATGACTTCGTGAGAGGTACGGGAGAGAAAAAGTGCGAGATACAGTTCGTTTTTTTTATGGACATTTAGATAAAAGAAGGTAACTGTCTTCAATAACTAACTGTTGATTTGAGTTCAGCATATTCATTTGCGCAGATAATGTTATTTTGGATAAATTTGAATGGGGAAAAGCCGTCGGTTGCTAAAACGAAAATTTACCCCTTTTTCAAGGTTACTTTCACGTATTTGTATGGAACGAATTCAACTGGAATTCAAAATCGACTCTTCGATTTCTCATTCGGAGCCAATATCCATTGCATCAGAACGCGCATCTTTTTCTCTTCTTTAAATAAAGTATTGAATGAAAAAATAAGCAACGCATTATTTTGAAAATATATAAAAAACATTTTTTTAAAAAGTAAGATACTTTTCTTGTTTCTGCTGGAAAGAAGCCAAAACTGTTGTCTAAAAAAAGAAAAAAAAATCATAATGTCAAAAACGGAATTGTTATATCGTCAATGTTTACATTGATCAGTTTGATGAGACCGTGAACTGTGGCCCAAGAAATGATAGACGGGTAAAAATATATTTGACTTACGCGCGTGAGTCATGCACCCGCCATAATTCCACACGAAGTCTACCTTTTCGGACTCTTTGCCTTTGCACAGAGAGGAACCCAGACGAGGCTATGCCGAAAGGAAGAGTGTTGTCTAAGTAAAAGCCGACAGAAACCCGACCCTGAATTGAGGGTCTACGGTAAACTTTTACCCAAACTTACAGGCTTGGATCTCGCACATTAAAAATCGGCCTTGTGTCACATACGGTCTTAGTGAGGAGTCTACTGGTAAATATACAGTAAACCTCCACACATTATACACGCTTGGTAGCGGGTGGGAATAATTGGTTCATAACTAACTAGGCAGGGTACCTCGGCGTGGTGTAATGATTAGCAAGCTTGTCTTCCTAGAACCTATTGCAACTAATAGGTTTGAACCTCACTGGGTACCCCATACTTTCGGCCTAGTGCCACATCTAAGTTACCTAATTTACACAATTATTTAATTCTAATTGTTACCTAAACATTCTAGCCCTTTTACTCATGAGAAAGGTACAAAAATTGTCTACTCATTTAAATAATGTATGGTCCTGCTATGTATCTTAACCAGACAAAATTAAAAAGTAACATGCTCTGACACCAGGCTACCATGAATTCATCTTATGTTTTCTAAATAAATCCTTTTCACCTTTTTATTTGAAAATATCACCTGAAGAAGAACAGTATTGTTCTGAAACATGAAAATTTTTGTGTAGTGATACAATGATTTTATATACGATTGCAATCACAAAATTTATATATGTATATCGATCTCTCTCTCTCTCTCATATGTATATATATATATATATATATATATAGAGAGAGAGAGAGAGAGTTAAACAGAGACGCCCATTTCTAAACGGGAGGATAGCATAAGAGAAAATATATCTTTTCCAACATGTTGGAGGGAGCGCATGCGCAGTCGTGCACCTGGATGCGTTCAGCGAATTTGTTGTTATTACTCGTTTTTCTTTTATTCTAGGTACTTTAGTACTCCATGGACCGACAGACAGTGAGGCAGACAGACACAAAGTCATGCAGACTGTATCACCATTTATCTTTTCAAGAGACTATTGTGCTTTTGGGGATCCATTATTAATCATCATCTAAAAATATCTTGAAAAGATGCCAAAACACAGTGTGCTTACTCTGAGAAATCAAATTCCTACACACAGGTACGTTCACACGAGCACACATATGTTTATTTATGTAGAGGGTGTGATAGATCGGTTGTCTAAATTATGAAAAAATATAAATAACATTAATTTTAACAGATATATTTACCAAAATTACATAAAAAATATCTTGAAATACTAAAGAGTAAATTTATTCAATAAATTTTCATTAGCTTCAGCTACGGGCTTCAGATAATTTCGGAAACTTCTGCATCTCTTATAGACGGTCTCCTTGTTTAAGTTGGCGTATGCTGTCATAATACTTGCCCTCAGTTCATCTTTGGCTGTACAAGAAGGTTCTTTAGTCTATCGCTCAACTGCTCATCACACATTATAAACAAGGTGTTTGCATTCTGGTGAGTTAGGTGACCAGATGTAAAGGGTGATGTGGACGCTGACATTGTCCAGTCAGCTATGACTGGGTTCTCTTGCTTGTGTAGCATGATGCAGAGTTCGGTTGCCAGATGTAGGGTCTTTCATCAACCACACTCTTGACCCAGAGGAGGTAGTGCTTCACTGGGTCAAGAGCAGCACTACCTTCACAGCAATACATTCCTAAAGGTGAAAAAGATTTATTTAGAAAACAAACGATGAATTCACGGTAGCCTAATGTCACGGCATGTAACTTTCTAATTTTGTCCGATTAAGATACATAGTAGGACCATACATTATTTAAATGGATAGAAAACAATTTTTGTACACACACACACATTTGAGCACTCTGGAAGAATGGTGGACTTTGAAAATCAGTAGCTACTCTAGCAAATACGCATCGTTAATTCAGCAATAAATGAGAGCACCCTCAGCTATTGGGCGTGTATAATGATAATATACGCGCTAAAAAGTTTGCCTTCTTCTACCGAGCGCCCATAGCTCAGAGGTAGAATCGCCGACTGAGGCCAAGTCAGTCGGTTTCAATCCTGGGTTAAAAGCAATCGGAGTCTAACCGTACTGATGAGCTGTGATACAGCGAAACAGATCTGTCTGCGGATGACTATATATATATATATATATATATATATTGTATGTGATTGCAATGGTATATAAAAGCATTGCATTACTACACAAAAATCTTTCAATACTGTTCTTCTTCAGGTGATATTTTCAAATAAAAGGTGAAAATGATTTATGTTGAAAATATACGATGACTTCATGGTAGCCTGATGTCACTCTTTAATTTTGTCTGGTTAAGATACATAGTTTGACCATACATTATTTAAATGGGTAGACAACAATTCTTGTACCTTTCTCATAAGTAAAAGGGCTAGAATGTTTAGGTTAAAACTAGAATTAAATAATTGTGGTAAACTAAGTTATATTGTAGTTAAGAAAACCAATTATGTATAGTGTGGTTGGTGTAGCCCCCAGAAAACCAATTATGTATAGTGTGGTTGGTGTAGCCCCCAGAAAACCAATTATGTATAGTGTGGTTGGTGTAGCCCCCAGAAAACCAATTATGTATAGTGTGGTTGGTGTAGCCCCCAGAAAACCAATTATGTATAGTGTGGTTGGTGTAGCCCCCAGAAAACCAATTATGTATAGTGTGGTTGGTGTAGCCCCCAGAAAACCAATTATGTATAGTGTGGTTGGTGTAGCCCCCAGAAAACCAATTATGTATAGTGTGGTTGGTGTAGCCCCCAGAAAACCAATTATGTGTGGTTGGTGTAGCCCCCACCCCCACTTGTTGAGTCTGAGGCCCTGTGTGAAGATCAATGGAGGCATAACGTCGCCATCACTAGCGATCACTTCAAACACCTTCGTAAGCACCATTAGACTCATTCAACTTTTCTCTTTTCCAAATTCTCTGCACCTTCCTCAGATTGACACTCAACCACTGTGAAATATTGAATCAAATGCCAGTATACCGTTTCTTGTGGAGTGAATTGCGTAAGAAACAAGTCAATTTTGCTAGAAACAAAGAGGAGAGTACTAGATTGCTATGTGATATCGGTTCTTCAATATGGCAGTGAATGTTGGACATTATCATCAACGATGAAGGAAAAACTTGAAGCAAGTGATGCTGCGAATCTCATAGATCAAGCATGATGAGGTTTTGGAAATGATGGAAACAAAAAATAAATTAATACTGAGCATCAGTAAGAAACAGCTGAAGTTCCTGGGACATGCAATGAGAAAAGAGGGCTTGGAGAACCTGATACTAACAGGCCAGATAGAGGGAAAGAGAGACAGGGGAAAGCAGCGGATAACATATTTGAAGAACCTAATCAATTAGATGATGGAACAAGGGTTGCATGGTGTAACATGAGAAAGTGTGCTAAGAGCCACCAGAGATAGGGAGACATGGAAATCCATGATCGCGTACGTCCTGAAAGGACAGGGCACATAGAAGAAGAAAAAGAATCGCGTCATGGTGCTCTTATTTTCACATCTGAGACTACTATACGCGTATACCACAAAGTTAAAAACAAACAACGCGCATGCGTGAAATTTAAAAAAAATGGCAAAAATTTACTGACATGAACAATTTTTTCCACCTGCCTGAATATTTGAGAAATCGTATTAAATAAGTATTCGTAGACAAAAATAAATAGAATCATTAGAGGCTTAGGAGAACCACATGTATTGCAGCAGCAGTTGAACTGACGACACTACACTCTATTACTCTCGTCTCGATCAAAAATCTGCCGAGGCTAACAAAGCAAACATAGGCCCCGAGCTTGAAAGAACCTCCAATCCGTGGTGGACTGGAGTAAAAAATCACTCGTAAATTCTAATGTATCCAAAACGAAGCTGCTATCTGTTAACCATCACAGACAATCGTTCCTTTCGCCCATTAACACGAATCAGATTTCTCTCCCTGAAAGTAAAACACTGCGCCTCCTCGGATTAACTCTCACATCTGACTTTAAGTAGAGTAACTATATAGAATCCATAGCTAAATTCGCTGCTAAGAAAGTCGGTTTTACTATGTAGGGGCAGGAAGTTTTACCCGTCCCGAACAATACTGTGCATATACAAATCTACCATCCGCCCGTGCATTAAATATTGCTGCCATATCAGGTCGGGTGCTTCTGCTATCCACCTAGGGGTCTTTGACAAAATCCAAAGGAGAGTCTGTAAGGTGATCGATCCCGACTTGGCAGCTAGGATACAGTCACTTTCTTACCGACGCAATGTGGCTTCCCTGTGTCTCTTCTACAAATACTTTCACGGTTTTTGCTCCGATGAACTTAGCTCACCGGTACCCGCTATGTATGAATTTCTTCGAGCCACAAGATTAGCAACTAGGTCCCACCCTTTTACTGTGAAATCGATAAATTGTAAAGGCAAATTCTACTCTAATAGCTTCTTTTCTCGCACTTCCAGCCTGTGGAATTCCATTCCGCATACTTGCCGACAGCTACAATCTTCAGTAATTCAAATGTAAAGTCAATAGTAACCTCCTGTCTCACTAAATGTCCATTCTCTCTCTCATGCATTTTTCTCCGTCCATCCCACTCATCAGTATTCTCTTCCTTCTCATACTCTCTTCCTGATACCCTCTGTAGCCTCTCACTCTTCCTCATAACATTCCTCCTATGTAACCTCCTGCACAACAGTGGCATTAAAATACCTTGCTTGGGGCCACACGATTATATATTAAAAAAAAAAAGGAAAAAGAAATGGCGTTTCTTTAAGCACGGCAGCCAGACGGAGCCCAATACCATTCCGGTTTTTTTTTCCAAAGTTTTCTTTCGCTAGACCGCCACCCAAGGCTATACAACACGATGTGTTCTGCTATTTTATCTATAGTTTGTGGGGAAGAGATGGGTTCATATCTTCCTCAAGGGTATTAACACGTAAATGAATGTAATGGACCCGACAAGAATTCGAACTCGGATCTCCGTTTCCTAAATTCGAGTTGCTATCCGATACTCTACCATGGCATGAATATACTGCTTAATAAACAAACAAATCGTCTACTCAGATATGGATATCAACGAAAATAACGTTTTAAATGATAAAATCTGTTGTATCAATAATAAAGAAATCCTTAATTCAACACACACACACACACACACACACACACACACACACACACACACACACACACACATATATATATATATATATTATAAATTATAATTTAGAACATGTACAAATTACAACCTACTAGAAAGTGTACATTTTATTTTGACATTGAAAGGGCAATGTCTCATCAGGTAGAAAAAATAGTGTTTACTACCTGATGAGATATTGTCCTTTCAATGTCGAAAAAATGTACACTTTGTAGTAGATTGTAATTTGTACATGTTCTAAATTATAATTTATAATAAATATTCATAACTCTATTTCTACATTGAGCACTGTTTTAAATTAATGTTTTGAACGTTGTTAATATTTTCTTTGTTCCTTATATATATATATATATATATATATCAGATGAAAAAATTTATTATTTCTTGTAAGGCATTAATAAATTTTTTATCCGACTTTATTTTTCACCACTAAAAATATATATTTAGTGGGCAAAGTAAATCTCAGCTTTTTAACTGTGTGGTTAAGATCTACCGGCCTAGAGATAAAAAGTATTAATTAAAATAATATGACCTCACTGGGAATATGATTTATATTTCCTTATTAATCCGTGAAACAACCTTTAAACAAATCATACTTTACCATTAAGCTACGAGATGCCTCTACAGCAAAGCTTGTCTGAAATAAATATCTCATTTAAAGAATGCTTCCTTTAACGGTAGTTCCAAGATTAAAAATAAAATAAACGTTTAATCCGTGTCAATTACACTTTCTCGCGGATAGACGATATTAATTTCACTGTTAAAAATGTCTTCTCCAACACACGTACAAAATAAATATAACATTTCTAGCAATATTATTATTAAACATTTATATGAGAATAGAAAATTAAAACTTACAAATTTAATAGTGAAAATGATTTCCAAAAAATTATCTAATTAAAAATCAATGCAAACTTACACCGATTGTAAAGACTCTGCAAAAATAAAAATAAAGAAAAAAAATATCCGCACCAACTAATAAATTCCAACGGTCACAGACTGACTACATTGTTAAAACCCACCAACAGACACTAACACTCTCCACAAAAAATTCCAACTGTCAACGAAATATCACAATATCAAAAACCCTAGCCAATACGCCTAACAAAACTAAATAAATAAAAATGAAAAGGATTCCCAGTACCACATCGCCTGACGAAGCATTGGTACTCCGATGCAGAAACGGACGCGCCTTCGTAGCGATTATATATAGAGAAGTTATGTATCCCAAGTAGGCATGTACGCCGATGACACCACAGTTTATTCTCGCCTCGATCAAAAATCTGGTGTGGGCGACAAAGCTAACCTTGCAGCCGAGCTTGGAAAGGACCTCCAATCCGTAGTGGACTGGGGTAAGAAATTTTAATGCTTCTAAAACGAAGCTACTTTCAATTAATTATCATAGACAATCGCACATACCTCCTATTAGCATGGACCAGGCTTGCCTCCCAGAGAGTAAAACACTACGCCTCCTTGGTCTCACACTTTCAGCGGACCTCAAATGGAATGACGATATCGAATCCATTGCTAAATCCGCTGCTATGAAAGTCGGTTCTCTGTGCAGGGACCGGAAGTTTGTCCCGTCTAAATCTATCCTGCACATTTATAAATCTACCATCCGCCCGTGCATTGAATACTGTTGCCATATCTGGTCGGCTGCCCCTGCTATTCTCCTTGGGCTTCTCGACAAGGTACAGCGGAGGGTCTGTAATGTGATCGATACCGACTTAGCAGACCGCCAGCAGTCTCTCTCTCACCGGCGTGACGTGGCTTCCCTGTGTCTCTTCTATAATACTTTCACGGCTTCTGCTCCGATGAACTTAGATCACTGGTGCCCCCTAGGTTCGAATTTGCACGAGAAAGTAGATTAGCAACTAGATCCCACCCTTTTACAGTGAAACCGATAAAATGCAACCGCAACTTCTGTTTCTTTTCTCGCACTTCCCGACTGTGGAATTCCCTTCCACATGACTGCTTCCCCGACGGCTACAATCTCCAGGAGTTTAGATGTAAGGTCAATTGACATCTCCTAACAAACTAACTCGCTTCCATTCTTTCAAACACTCTTCCCACCCACCCATCTATCACCCCACTTCTGACATTTCCTATATCTAACCACTCTTTCTATTTACCTTCCCCTATGTAGCCCCAAGCGCAATAGCGGCAGTGGAATGCCTTGCTTGGGATGAAATGATTAAAAAAAAAAAAACATGTTCTAAAATATAATTTATAATAAATATTCACAGCTCTATATAGAAAATTATATATCGAGCACTGTTTTAAATTAATGTTTTGGACGTGGAAAGAATTCTTCGTTCACTCGGATATATATATATATATATATATATATATATATATATATATATATATATGATAATTATAGTTATAATTTTCTTATATTTGCATTATATTTGTTAAGTTATAGTGCTTTGTATCATTTATAAAGCGTATGCAAATATAAAAGCAAACTTTGAAGTTATCACCCAGCGGCAACTGCCAATAACCCCTAAAATGATTTGAGGCATGATTGTACCGCCCAAAAAAACATTTGGAATAATACGACTGACAAGTGATGCATTGTGGGTACACAATGCATCACTGACCTGTGTATATATGAACATAAGACCTGAAAATTGCTTATAACCATGAAACTTTTGCACACGCACACATATACTGACATATATATATATATATATATATATATATATATATATATATACATTATATTTTAGAACATGTCCAAACTACAATATACTACAAAAGTGTACATTTTGTTTCGACATTGAAAGAACAGTCTCTCATCAGGTAGTAAACGTTATTTTTGAAAAGACGTAGAAATTCACTTCCTTTTATTGGTAAATTTTTTGTGTACAATTAAAGTGGGTATGGAAAACGAGAAACCTGGATGGGGAATCATAAAAAGGACACAGAGGAAATAAAAAAACAAAAAGAGGAAAAAGCGAGAAAGAACTAAAGAGACATGATGAAAGACTCAAAGAAAGACACCAGGTTTTGGTAGGAAGTAAAGCAAAGTCATATACAGCCTTTGGTGACACGGCGTCTGAGCTTAACAAAGAGGAAAAAGTAAGAAAATGCATATAGTGGGGGAAGAAAGTGAGAGAAAATGGGCAAAGAATAAAGAGGTGGGGGAGACAGCATAATCGACAAAGGAATAGGAATTTTAATACTCAGGCCCGGAATGGGTTGTAGATAAAAATATTTGTTGTAGTGAAGTATAAACTAAAAGATTTTGCTGTTATCTGAAAAGATGGTGAAATTATGTACATAGCCGTAGGAATTATTCAAAAGTGTAGGGAAAAAAAACGGAAAGGATTATTAAAAATTTAATTAGAAATTAAAACTAAAGAAAAAAATTAATGTTAAGGTAGAATTTAACAGTAAAAAAAAAATTAATTAGATCACAATTTATAGTATGAAATAAAAATAAAATTAGAGATAAAAATAAAATAAGGAGAAAGATAATGTTTACTACCTGATGAAACACTGTTCTTTCAATGTCGAAACAATATGTACACTTTGTAGTTTGGACATGCTCTAAAATATAATTTATAATAAATATTCATAGTTCTATTTCTGTTTTAAATTAATGTTTTGAACAACGTAAATATTTTTTCTACTATTTACGCTCTCACACGCTGACTGAGCACTCTGAAAAAATGGTAGACTGAAAAACAGTAGCTACTCTGGCATCTATGCATCGTTCATTCAGCAATGAATTAGAGAACTCTCAGCTATTGGGCGTGTATAATGATAATATACACGATAAAACGTCTACCTTCTTCTACCGAGCGCCCGTAGCTCAGAGGTAGAATTGCCGACTGACGCCAATACGGTCGGGTTTCAATCCTGGGTAAAAGGCAATCGGCTGTCTAACTGTACTGATGAGCTTTGATACAGCGAAACAGATCCGTCTGCGGATGACTATATATATATTTTTTTTTCAATCGTATTACCCCAAGCAAAGCGGTAACGCCACTGATGTGCAGGGGGCTACGTAATAGTGAAAAGATTGGAAAAGAGAAAGCCGGAAACCACATCCTAAACAGGGAACAAGGGATGAGCCTCTTAAGCTGTTCAATAGACGTGGGTTGAGTGTGAACCGGGCGATAGATAGATCTATCTACTCCAATTATATATATATATATATATATATATATATATATATATGTGTGTGTGTGTGTGTGTGTGTGTGTGTGTGTGTGTGTGTGTTATGTAGAAAACTTTTGGAAACTAATTTCGATGCAGTTAAAAGCAGCAAATCATACGAGACCAACGTATTTGAAATAATGTATTTAGAATAATTAAACGTGTTCATGAATTCGTATATTTGATTTCTAGAGACATTCCCATTCTAAACACATTGTTTACACGTTGACGTCTCGCACACAAGCAAATACCATATATTTATATATGTGTTGCATATTTATAGATTTCAAATAAAAGAAATGTGTTCGAAAATGATAACTTCATTTGTTATATATATATATATATATATATATATATATATATTGCTGGCGGATACAATTTATCGTCATACCCAGGACGCATTTGCAGTGGATTCCGCTCTATAATCATGATATTCATTTAGCAGGCAACCGGTCTGTTTACGATTGCGAACTGCAATTTCCAAAATTCAAGGGCATTGACATTATATTGATTGATCTACATTGAGTATTGACATACATAGTAACTCACCGGAATTAATCTAGATAGGTGCTGTCGATAGAAACACGTGCATATTCGCACTTACGTGGTAGAAATGGCTGCAAGATAGTAAATGGTGCCTATCGGTAAACAATGTTTTACTGCAGGGCGCTCCACAATAACAAACCATTTTTTTGTTAATAATCTCACCCCAAGCAAGGCATTCTACTGCCACTGTTGCGTAGGCGGTTAGATAGGGGTAAGTGATGAGAAAGAAAGGTTAGTCATAAGAAATGTCAGGAGGAGGGTAATAGACGGATGAGGATACCGAGGATATGGGTGGAGTAGATGGAAAAAGAGCTTGTGAGAATTGATGCGAGCTAGTGTGATATGAGATGTCTTACATTTAAATTCCTGGAGATTGTAGCTGTCGGGGAAGCAAGTATATGGAAGGGAATTTCACAGGTGGGAAGTGCGTGAAAAGAAGTAGAAATTGCGTTTACACTTTATCGGTTTCACAGTAAAAGGGTGGGACCTAGTTGCTAATCTAGTAGCTCGTGTAAATTCATACCTAGGGGGCACCAGTGATCTAAGTTCATCGGAGCAGAAGCCGTGAAAGTATTTATAGAAGAGGCAAAGGAAAGCCACGTCACGCCGGTGAGAAAGCGACTGCAGCCGAGCTACCGAATCTGTATCGATCACATTGCAGATTCTCCGTTGGATTTTGTCAAGAACCCGAGGTGAATAGCAGTGGCACCTGACCAGATGTGGCAGTAGTATTCAATACACGGGTGGATGGTAGATTTATATATGTGCAGGATGGACTCAGATGGGAAAAAAATTCCTGGCCTGCATAGTGAACCGACCTTCTTGGCAGCGGATTTAGCAATGGATTCGATATAGTCATTCCATTTGAGACAGTGTGAAGCCAAGAAGGCGTTGTGTTTTACTCTCAGGGAGGCTGGCCTGTTCCATGCTGATGTGAGGTAGGAGCGATTGTCTATGATGGTAAATAGATAGCAGCTTCGTTTTGGAATTATTAAAATTTACGAGCCATTTCTTTCCCCATTCCACCAAGGATTGGAGGTTCTTCTCAAGCTCGGCAGCGAGGTTGGCTTTGTCAACCGTAGCAGATTTTTGATCGAGGCGAGAGTAAACGGTGGTGTCGTCGGCGTACATGCCTACTTGGGATCTTATAACATCGGGGAGATCGTTAATGTATAACATCGGGGAGATCATTGCGTTTCGTGTTGTCTTTATCCTCGATTCTTCAGCCAACGTTATACCACAGACTGAATCATTTTTTGGTCTTAAACATTGAAAATTCATCACTGCTAAAATTCCATGTTTACATTTCTGTAGCTTCAAGTCTCTTCATCTTTGAAGATATTGTCCAGCATTCACTGATATTATATAACAGAGAACTGTAATTATATAACAGTTTAATTGTATGTATACATTAACTACAAATAATAATAACTGTAAACCGTAAACGTAACTTTGAAGATCTTCAAAAAACCTATTGAAATACAAGTTCCTTGAAGTGTAAATATAAAAAAATGTGAAACAAACAGTAAATCAAACAGTTAATCAGTATCAAAAAGTAAATCAATAAAAAAGAAATAACAGAGAAAAGACTAAAATAATAATAATATAATACTGCTACTAATACTAGTACTACTAATAATTTAATACAGCTACTTATACAATACTGCTATTTATACTACTTCTAATAACACAAGTGGTGGGCTTCCCCACGCGTTTCCCAGTAACTCTGAAGGACAATCTTCTCTTATCGATTTATTCTTTACCTCTACCTCTGACTCATGTCATGCCATGCAGCTCTACCCTCATGGCAACTCTGGTTACAAGGTGGCATCCGTAAATATCTCTTTCCGTTCCCCGAACAACCAAAAACTTTTTACCAACAGGATATCTTTCTGTTAACAAGCACGCTCCATATCATTTCATACGAACGCGGGTGGCTCTCAAGGCACTATCCTAGGTCCTATTCTGTTTCAGATCTTCATTAATGTCATCATTTCCTATTCTTTACCTCTACCTCTGACTCATGTCATGCCATGCAGCTCTACCCTCATGGCAACTCTGGTTACAAGGTGGCATCCGTAAATATCTCTTTCCGTTCCCCGAACAACCAAAAACTTTTTACCAACAGGATATCTTTCTGTTAACAAGCACGCTCCATATCATTTCATACGAACGCGGGTGGCTCTCAAGGCACTATCCTAGGTCCTACTCTGTTTCAGTTCTTCATTAATGTCATTTCCTAAGTAGACAATTATGCAGATAACACCATCATTTACCACTGTCTAAATAAAAAAAAAATCTGCTAAGGCTGACAGATTAAACCTGGCTGCAGGTCTTGAAAAGGATCTCCGATTAGTGTTTAACTGGGACAGGAAATGGTTTGTAAATTTTAATACCTACAAAGCAAAATTGCTCTTATTTAACCACCATAGAACACTTTCCTGCCCGCCATAAACATGGCTGCTGCTAGTCTCCAGGAGAGTAACACACTGCTCCTTCTTGGTCTCACTTTCTATACCGACCTGAAGTAGAATGGCTTCATCGAAGCAATAGATGCATTTACTTCTAGGAAAGTTGGATCATTGTGTCGTGCCATAAAGTATTTTGTTATCAGAATCTATCTTCTTCTTTTATGTGCCTTGTCCCTTCAGGACGTAGGCGATCATGGCTTTCCACGTTTACCTATCCCTGGTGGCTCTGAGCACGCCTTCTCCTGTTACACCGTGCAATCCTCGTTCCGTCATCCACCTGATTAGGTCCTTCAAATATGTTATCCGTTGCTTTCCCCTGTCTATTTTCCCTCTATGTGGCCTGTTAGTATCAGGTTCTTCAGGCCCTCCTTCCTCATTGCGTGTCCCAGGAACTTCAGCTGTTTCTTCCTGATGCTCAGTATTAATTTCCTTTTTGTTTCCATCATTGACTCACATGCTCGATGCATGAGATTCGCAGCATCCTTCTGTAGAACCACATTTCAGTTGCTTCAAGTTTTTCCTTCGTCTTTGATGGTATTGTCCAGCATTCACTGCCATATTGAAGGAAGGACATCACATAGCAATCCAATACTCTCTTCCTAGTTTCTAACGAAATTGTCCTGTTTCTTAACACCTTACTCAACTTCTGGAATGCTTCCTAAGCCATACCTATTTGCCTACGTATCTCTGTGTCGCACTTTCCCTCTTCTGTTATAACGCTTCTCAGGTATTCAAATTTTTGTACCTGCTTGATTCTGGTATCCCCAACCTGTATTTGGCATTTTGGGCTGCCCTTTTTACTGATGACCATGCATTCGGTTTTTGTGCAGTTTATTTCTATTCCTTTCTTGTTACTTTCTTCTGCTACCTTCTGTAGGAGGTCTTGTAGTTTCCTTTCCGACCTGAAATAAAATGACTTCATCGAATTAATAGTTTCATTTACTTCTAGGAAATTTGGATCATTGTGTCGTGCCAAATAGTGTTTTGTTATCAGTATCTATCTTACACATTTATAAATCTACTATTCACCCGTACATTGAATACTGTTGACATATCTGGTCTGGTGCTCCTACTATTCATTTCGAGGTTTCTGACAAAATCCAAAAAAGAATCTGCAATGAAATCGATGTTGACTTAGCATCTCGACTTCAGGTACTTTCTCACGGACATAAAGTGGTTTCCCTATGTCTTTTCTACAAATATTTTCATAGAAACTGATCTTACGAGCATTTTTTTCTGGTGCCCTGACCACCTGAATTTCAGGATTCGACTAGATTGAGATTCCACCCTTTTACCGTTGAAATAGTTAAATCTAACCGCCATTTCTAATCCAACAATTTCTTTTTCAAGCACTTCTCACCTGTGGAAATTTGTTCCGTTTACTTCTTTCCCTGATGGTTCTTCTTCTATGTGCCTTATCCTTTCAGGACGTAGGCGATCATGGCTTTCCACGACTCCCGATCCCTGGTGGCTTTTAGCACACTTTTTCCTGTTACCCCATCAAAATCTCGCTCTGCCATATACCGGCTCAGGCCCTTCGAATAGGTTATCCGCTGCTTTCCTCTGTCTCTTTTTCCCTCTATCTGACGTGTGAGTATCAGATTCTCTTGGCCTTCCTTCCTCATCACATGTCCCAAGAACTTCAGCTATCTCTTCCTGATGCTCAGTATGAATTTCCTTTTATTTTTCATCCTTTCCGAAACGTCATCATTGCTCTCACATGCTCGATCCATGATATTCGCAGCATCCTTCTGTAGAACTACATTTCAGCTGCTTCAAGTTTTTCCTTCATCTTTGATGATATTGTCCAACATTCACTGCCATATTGAAGGAAAGACATCACATGACAATCCAGAACTGTCTTCTTTGTTTCTAGCGAAATTTTCCTGTCTCTTAATACTTTGCTCAGCTTCTGGAATGCGTATTTTCGGCTTTTTAATCAGTGGATAATTATAATCAATATTTGTGTTTTTATATATCTCTAGTACTCTCTTCTTTGTTTTTAGTGAAATTTTCCTATCTCTTAATACTTCTTTTTTTAAGTACAGCCCACTCACTAAGGAGAACTTTGTCTATGTAACACTAGTGATGTTAGGGGAGATAGCAAAAAACATGAAATGGAGCCATAACAACGCACCACGACCTGCGTTACGTCTTTCCGCAGATTGGTAGGTAGTGCACCCATAGCAGAAATCGAATTATAATGAAAAATGATGATAATAATAATAGCCGTTGAACGGATTTCAGTAACAAAACATAAAATGAGTGTAAGAAACAGATGAATACCTAACACAAATCTTGCAGTCCAAATACTCGTTAAAAGACTATCTTGATAATAATTATATATCAGTGAAATATATGAACACATACTAATCTTAAATAATAGTAATTATTATTACTATAAATAATATTAATAATAATAACTATTATTTTTATAATGACTAATGTTGATGTTAATGCTGCTGATGGTGACGCTGAGAAATCGAAGAAAACCTTCCTTTTATAGAAAAATTCTATTTTTTTTTTCAGTGATTTCACTACCGTTTTGTTATTTCTGGCCATTGTATTTTATCTTCCATGATAGTTAATTTTTTTTTCTTCTCTTCTTCTAATCGTCTGCTTCTCCACCAGCTAACCGCCATAACCCGACCAACATTTTATTCTTTTATCAGCGTTGTCATCTTCCCCATTACCCCAGACGCCTCCTCGCTCTAACCGCCTCAAACTTGAGCCCACACCGAAATGTACTTTCCCCCCCATTACCTTAGTATGACAAGAACACACTTTTTAAAAAAAAAAGTAAAAGAAAAAGAAAACTAGCCGTTCTTTTGATAAAGAGAAAGTAAGATTCTAAATACCCCACCCCCGCCAGTTTAAAGGAAAAGCAAAAAAAAAAAAAAAAAAAAGAATTTCTTTTCTTAATTCGGGGCAGAGTTTTATATATATATATATATATATATATATATATATATTACTTAAATTTAGAACATTTTTCTTCTTT
>JBBBDQ010000744.1:2282500-2300000 GCA_037127315.1 Ascarosepion bandense | reverse complement strand
GGTTATCCCGCAGTAGGTTGCCATTGCTTTCTGCGGTAGACTGGTTGCCAGCCAAAGCTATAGAACCCAATCTGTCCTGTTATTTAAGGAAGAGACGGATTAATACTTTTCCCAAGGGTTTGCGCGTAAGTGAATGCAATGAATTCAACTGGAATTAGAACTCGGCTCCCCGATTTCTCGTTCCGAGCCGATATCCACTGCACCACAACGCACATCCAACTAACTGATACATACAGATAATAAAGACTCTGAAATAGTATTTATTCGATCTCAGTCTAAAGAATCAACTGCACTCAATTGTGAATTTTATAATCTTTTCAGTGTCTGCATATTTTAAACGGAAATTCGTTTCATTCTTCTATTTCATTGTGCCCAGTTCCTTTAGGACGTAGGCGATCATGGCTTTCCACGTCTCCCTATCCCTGCTGGCTCTTAGCGCACTTTCTCCTGTTACCCCACCAAAACCCCACTTTGCCATCCACCCGCTCAGGCTCTTCAAATATGTTATCCGCTGCTTTCCTCTGTCTCTTTTTCCCTCTGTCTGACCTGTTAGTATCAGATTCTCCAAGTCTTCCTTCCTCATCACCTGCCCCAAGAACTTCAGCTGTCTCTTCCTGATGCTCAGTATTATTTTTCGTTTCGTTTCCATCCTTTCTAAAACCTCATTATTGCTCACATGCTCGATTCATGATATTCACAGAATCCTTCTGTAGAACCACATTTCAGCTGCTTCAAGTTTGTCGTTCATCTTTGATGATATTGTGCAGCATTCACTGCCCTATTGAAGGACAGACATCACATAGCAATCCAGAACTCTCTTCTTTGTTTCTAGCGAAATTTTCCCGTCTCTTAATACTTTGCTCAGCTTCTGGAATGCGTCATTGGCCATTCCAATCGGTGGATAATTATAACCAATATTTGTGGTTTTATATCTCTCTTTTTGCGAGCGTTTATAGTTATTTCAACTGTAACATCACTTTAGTCCGATGAAGTCCCGAAGGACAAACCGATTCACATATTTTTTCTACTTTAACATTAATTTTCCTAATATTGTTCTCATATATAGAACAAAAATTATAGATCATATTCTTCCATAGATATGTATTGAGAGATATGAACACAACGATAGATAGCTTACATATTCTATCCATTCTCTATTCTTGAGAAGAAATTCAATCGGCTGCATTTCTCAGGTGTAATTAAAATAAGTCTGAGAACTATTCATCGTGTTTACAATCTTCAAAACAATATACCAGTCTCGAAGCGATCAGCCATAGTAGCATTGTACTTTTCTGTTTTCTCCCCTCTTGAAAAAAAAAATCTTTTTTTATTGTTCATAATTCTATCGTGTTTTTCAGATAATACCCCCGCTACCTTCTTGTTTCTTTTCTTTTCTTTCTTTTTTTTTTTTTTTTGCAGTTCTAAATATAATTTTTGTTTATTGCAATAATGTACGTGACGAGGTGGGGTTTTTAGGCCATTCTCTCTTTCTTGCCCTTATTTCCGAGTCTTTTTCATTTTTTGATTATCAATTTGTTAGCTGAAGTCATAGAAAAAGATATCTGTACACACGCGCACGCGCATGCGTACTCTTTTACTATTTAAGAGAAAAGGCAGTTATTCCTTAGACTTATCCTAGACGGATGCTGTTTTTTTTCTTTTATGAGTGATTAGGTTAGTATATATATTCAGGTATAAGTAGAATTTATAAAAGAAAATTTTTGACTAAAAAGTAGTGGTTGACATATATATTGTTCTTTTTCTGTTTTTTTTTTATTAATGCAACCAGCATAATGCCCAAGGACCACTCATAGTAGAGGATTATTAAATGACATGCGTCATATAAATGTAACAAGTGGAAGAAGGAAGATGTTATAAGAATAAGTAAAACAACTGTAACTGGTCCTGGGCATGACGATAAACTGCACCGGTAGCAAGACCTCTGATTGGGAGGTTGTGAGGAGCATAGGACCACTTCTTAATTGATGTTCTCAGATTCACCCTGACCCGGGGTGGTAGCACCTATTAGGACCCCAGCTGTGGGCAAACTGGGTCAAAATACTATGAACGTATAAAAATAGACGTTTATAGAAATATATACATAAAAATAGACTTTTATAGAAAAATATACACTTTTGAAGGAAAAATATTACCAACAATATATTTTCGAAGAGAAAATTGTTACCATAACACATTTTTGAAAGAAAAAAATTATTCTCAGCAAAGTATTTTTAATGCAAAAGTAGAAGACATCTTCAGTTTTCTAAAATAAAAAAAAATTCCTTAAAATCTGACTTAATTTACCTTCTGACTGTAACTGAACATTGAAAAATACCTTAAAAACCACCATTTTAACATTAAATAACCCACTGATGTTGATATACCATTAAATAAAATTCAAATTCAAACTATCAATTATAACGATTGACACTTCATTTAAAGAGATTAAGATTTGTTGTGTTAAAAAAGCGTTCATACAAGAGTCGGTTCCCATAAAGGACCAGTTTTCAGGGTTAAGAGGGGAAACTGTCTGGGTGTACCTTTCTTTCTTAAAACTGGAACACGGAGGGAACGAGAGCGATCCGACTTTGTGGATGTAGCACGGTGAGTTCATCTGAATATTTGTGATGGAAATAGCGATAGAGTCGCGTCAGGATTTGCAGTGTTGGGGACTTTAGAAAAGAGGCTGTCACGCAGAAAACAATTATCACATTCAAGACTGCGTAAACGATTTAGATCTCTCTCAAGACTGGAAAGCAAGAACTGAACAGAGTGTAACAATTATCAAACTGATTCCCCTGCACGATAACGAGACCTATCAGCAATACTTAGCATTAGATATGGACAGAATACCACCGAGAAAATTGAAGTTGGGCGTAATTGTAATTTGGGGTACAATTTGAAACATTATATTTTCAAAGTTTACAAGTGTCAAGATGAATTCAGAAAATTATGGTAAGTTCTTGAACAAAAAGTATGTATTTTTAGGGCTGCAGACCACAAGAAAGAAGTGTTATTCAAAACGTTATATCCATGCAAGTCAATATTCCTTCAAATTCCACAAATGCCCATCCTCTCAATCTATCTAAACTTATTTATAAATGGAACTTTGTCTGTGTGTGTCTGTGTGTGCGTGTGTCCGTTACCTATAGACTCCGAAACGGCTAAACCGATTTTCTTGAAAATTTACACAGTTGTACTATAAGCGTCTGCGAGTGTTCTTAGCAAGGTTTTGTGTCGAGGTACCCCCGATAAATATCGAAAATCGAAAAAATCGGTTATAGAAGGAATGGTCCGATTTTAATCAAATTTGATACACTCATAGACAAAGACATAAGAAACGATATTCAGAAGTTTCAAGGTTGCAGTTCTTACAATAGTGCAGAAAATCGAAAAGATATATATGTATAAATTGATACCAGGAAATCAACATTTGACTTACATCCATTCATTTTTCTTTCAGTCTACGGTTTCGCTTTAATTGGAAACAACTATTGCTTTTTAGTCTTTCGTGCCAACGTCCAAAAAGTCTGAGCTCCAGGACCATGGATTAGTTTTAAAGCTTTCATTACACCCGAGCAACGCCGGGCTATACTGATAGTCATATATATATATGCAAGCTGAGACAAAAGTCGCGCACCTCAGTGGTAGAAGAGGTCCTGTTGAGGGGCTAACGAAATCACCAGAGATCACTCCCTTGTTTTTTTTAATTATTTTTTATTTTGTTTTATGTGTGTTCATTTGAAATCAGTTGTTTATCAGACGCTTCCAAGAAATATTGTGGATCTTAGAGAAAGAATGAAATACGAATGTAGTAAAACTGACAAAACAAACTCTCCGACGTGTAAATGAATCCTGCAGGAATAGAATTGAAATGCGTTTTGAAAAAAGTAGGAGGACATTTTTAACAGCACATATGACAACAATTAAATAACAGTTGAAAAATCTCTATTTATACTTTTAATAAGTTATTTCTATGATGTGCAACTTTTGCCCCACACTACGGTTAGACATACGATTGCTTACACCTAGGATTAGAAACCCTACCAATTTAACATCAGCAGGAGATTCTACCTCTAAGCTTTCGGCGCACGGTTGAGGAAAGCAGATTTTAGCGTGTTATATACACAATGTATACAAACGCAAGTAGCTAAGAGTGTTCATTCCATTGCTGGAGAACGATGCGTAAATAGCGGTGAGTAGCTAATATATATATATATATATATATATATATATATATATATAAATAGAATAAAAACTGCGAGAAGCCATGAACGTTTTGTGTAAATGTAGATTTATTGTTATATATATATATATATATATTGCATCTAAATCGACTTCTGTCTTTATTAATTTTCTTTTACCAATTTTATGTTAATTTATAACAAGCAATCCCTGTTTTTGTTTTATTTTTTATTCTCACTTATAAAATAGTTTGTCCTTATTCTTTTTAATGCCGTAATAAAATTTTTTAACCCATATATATATATATATATATATATATATATATATATATATATATATATATATATTCAAGGTATGCTATATTTATGGATTAGTGTGCTCAATACCAGAGATAGAACGTGTGCCAAAATTAAAGTAGACCCAGATGTCAGCACCCAGAGGCGGCACTCTGTTTCATGCTATGCACAAACATCAGGCATGAAACAGAATCTTGCCCGTGGGTGTTGACTCGAATATGCACTTATATATATATATATATATATATATATATATAAGTGCATATATATATATATGTGTGTGTGTGTGTGTGTGTGTGTGTGTGTGTGTGTGTGTGTGTCTTTTTCTATGTGTGTGTGTGCCTATAAGATGAAAGTTTAAATAAAACGTTAAAAAATTTACAAATAAATCAGGTTAATAGAAAGAAAAAGGAAGATATAAAAGCGAACAGTTTGGAATAAAGGTCAGAAAAATTGAACGTGTGGCTCTTTGGGGAGATGGTGCAGACACGTGTTTCCGACTAAAGAATACAAATGACAAACTAGGTCATTGGGTTACAATCAATGGAATACGTTCCTTATTGTTAAAAATGGTATTGATTTTTAATTTAATGTTTGAATGAATAACAAGCGATGGTTAGAGCAATAAAAAAATATTAGATATATAGATCGAGATTGGCATAGATATATAGACAGACAAACAGGCAGGATTTCGTTGGACGTTCTTCACGAAGAAACTGCTTCATCTAGCGTCATGATTTTAGCAATTGCTATTTTGTTCTTTGAACTATGTTTGAATGTGTAACAAGAGATGGTTAGAACGTTATAATATTAGATAAATATAAATAGATTGTCAGAGATATTTAGATGGACAGACAGGCATGCATGATTTCGTTGAATGTTCTTCTCGAAGAACCTGCGTCATTCAGTGTCATGATTCTAACACGCTATTTTGCTCTTGGAACAATGATTGAATAAATAACAAGAAATGGTTATAACAATAAAATGTAAATCTAATCTAATCTAAACTTATTTATAAATGGAACTTTGTCTGTGTGTACGTATGAGTTTGTGTGTGTGTGTGTGTGTGTGTGTGTGTGTGTGTGCATAGACTACGAAACGTGTGTCTGTGTGTTTGTATAGACTCCGAAACGGCTGAACCGATTTTCTTGAAAATTTACACAGTTGTGCTATAAGCGTCTGCGAGTGTTCGTAGCTATGTTTTGCATAGAGGTACCCCTGATAAATATCGAAAATCGATAATCGAAAAAATCGGGTTATAGAAGGAGTGGTCCGATTTTAATTAAATTTGATACACTCATAGACAAAGACATAGGAAACGGTATTCAGAAGTTTCAAGGTTGCAGTTCTTACAAGAGTGCAGAAAATTGATTATATATATATATATATATATATATATATATATATATATATATATATATAAAAGGCAAAATGTTTGTGTGTGTGTGTCTGTTTATCTGTCTGTATTTCCTTTATACAAATCCACAATTTTTATCCGATTCTCACCAAATTTCACACAAATATTATTTCGGCTGAGTCCAGGACTATGGATTAGTTTTAAAGCTTTCATTACACACGAGCAACGCCAGGCTATACTGCTAGTATTACATAGATATAAAGAGATCCATATAGCTATATAGATAGACAAACCGACACGATTTCGTTGTAGGTTTATTCTCGAAGAACCTACGTTACGTTAAGTCGATTAGCAACCGACATAGTACGATTATAACCTTCAGTGCAAAAACTACTCCACAACATTATTATAAAATGAAAACAAAAAAATACAACAATTCAAATATCTAAGAATTATTTTAAAAGAGTACGGAAAATCTTCTTCTATGTGCCATGTATTTAATTTTTTGTACCTGCTTGATTTTAGGATCCCCAACCTGTAATTGGCATTCTGGGCTCCTCTGTTTGCTGATGAGCATACATTCGAAGGCCCGTTGTGATAGTGAAAGATGTCATCCAAAAGTTAAGAAAAGTATTAAAAAAAAAAAGAGATTTCATTAGAATCCCAGAAAAGAGTAACTGCAGAATAGACATTATCCCTCAATGTGACAGGTGGCACGCTGAAAGGAGACGTATTACTTCTATGGCCTTTCGACAATGAGTTCACGGCGTGACAGTCAGTATAGATTTTTGGGCAAGTTTCATCTTGGACACTTGCTTTATTCTGTGGTGTGGAAACATTCTGTGTGCACATTTAAACGAAATGGTTTAATTGAAAATTCTGGATACTTAATTCATGTAAAAGAATATGTGAAACTTTTTCTGTTGTTTTTTTTTTTTAATTTATAACATAAATATGTATGGATATAATTATCTTATAATCTTCGGATTTACGAACCTGAATTTTCAGAGTAAGCTGAATTTTCTAATAATCTTTTTATTTGTCATTCTCTTTTATGTTTATCTCTCTGGCTGTTTTTAATAATAATAATAATAATAATAATAATAATAATAATAATAATATATATATATGTGTGTGTGTGTAACAGCTGTGCGTATTGTTATAAAAGAGAATGCAATAAACCATGACTTACTGTATTTTTTTTTAATCATTCCACACCAAGCAAGGCATTCCACTGCCACTATTGCGCAGGGGTTTACATAGGGGAAGGTGAAGAGAAAGAGAGGTTAGATATAGGAAATGTCAGAAGGAGGGTGATAGACGGGTAAGGATACCGAGGATGAGGGTTGGGCAGATGGGAAGAGTGCTTGAGAGAATTAATGCGAGTTATTGTGTTTGGAGGTGTCTGTTGACCTTACATCTAAATTCCTGGAGATGGTACCTGTCGGGGAAGCAATCATGTGGAAGGGAATTCCACAGGCGGAAAGTGCGAGAAAAGAAGCTATTGGAGTAGAAATTCTGGTTACATCTTATCGGTTTCACTGTAAGAGGGTGGGACCTAGTTGCTAATCTAGTATCTCGTGCACCAGTGATCTAAGTTTATCGGAGCAGAAGCCGTGAAAGTATTTATAGAAGAGGGACAGGGAGGCCATGTTACGCCTGTGAGAGAGTAACTGCAGCCGGTCTGCCAAGTCGGTATCGATCACATTACAGACTGTATTTTGTCAAGAACCCCGAGGGGTATAGTAGGGGCACCCGACCAGATGTGGCAGCAGTATTCAATACACGGGCGGCGCTGTTATTTCACTTTTGTTTACCTTAATATTTTATTTCCTTTTGTTTTAATTAAGTCTTTTTCATGTATTTCTTTGAATCTTTCTAAATCCCTAACCTGAGATACCTGAACTGAAGACATTCATATTGTTTTTTTAATAAAGTTAAATCGTCGTATTTATTCACAGATGAATATGAAACTAGAGAAAACTGAAATATTGATCTACAGAATGATGCTGAGAATCCCATAGACCAAATATATGAGTAACGGGAAAGTTTCAAGGAAAATGGAAACAAAAAAGCTTTTATCATTAGCATCAGAGTGAGACAGTTGAAATCTCTAAAGCACATAATGAGGAAAGAGTGACTAGAAAATTTGACACTCACAGGACATATTAAAGGTAATTGAGACAGAAAGAAATCAACCTATAACCTACTTACCGGGCTTAGCTGAAGAGGGATCAGAAGAGATAAGAACTCTTATTTTCTGGGAGTTAAGAACTGGAATCCAGTAAAATTTATTCAAACAAATATATGTTCGTTGATGATAATTCATGGTTATTTGAACGAGTGTTTACCTTTTTTCAAAGAAATTTCTTTGACGGGTGAATAATTTTGTCCTTTTTATTTAAAAAAAAAGGTCCTGTTAAATTCCTTGTTCGTCTTTTGCCTGGTCATTGTCTAGTTGACCCCACCACAAAAGATGAAATAATTCTTTTTCTCTACTGGCGTTAGTACACGTGCGTTTAGTGTAGGATCAGCTTTAAAATATTCTTAAAAGTAAGTTATAATTTAGCTTTGATTTGATTTTGTTTTATTTTTTGTGGCTAATTTAAAAATAGTTTCATGGTTATTTGAACGAGTGTTTACCTTTTTTTCAAAGACATTTCTTTGACCGGACTTTAACTAAGTTAAAACTTAGTTAACTCACCACCGTTACCTTTTTTTTCTTTCTTTCTTCTTCAATTGGAGTAGATAGTCTAAACTATCACCCGTTTAACACTCCAACCACGTCTATTGAACAAGTGTAGAGGCTCATCCCTTGTTCCCTGTTTAGGATGTGGTTTCCGGTTTTCTGTTTTCCAATCTTTTCACTTTTCTTCTTTTTTTTTTTAATTGGAGTAGATAGACTAAACTATCGCCCGGTTCACACTCCACCCACGTCTATTGAACAGGTGTAGAGGCTCATCCCTTGTTCCCTGTTTAGGATGTGGTTTCCTGCTTTCTCTCTTCTAATCTTTACACTCTTACTTAGCCCCCGGCACATCAGTGGCGTTACCGCCTTGCTTGGGGTGATATGATTAAAAAAAAATAATATTACCAATCAATCTCTTAAAAATATTAGGGAAACTTTAGAAGCGTCTTGAAATTTTAGCGCCTTATTTCATTTATGTCGTTTGTAACATTTTCCAAAAAAAAAAAAAAATCAGCAACTACGGAAATAGGTTTCTCATGAAGTTGCCAACATGAACAATGGTCAGGGTTTAGACGCTTGTCTTTCTAATCTTGCGAGGGGAAAAATAAATTGAACATCGTCATGGATATATGTAGGAAAGCCTTCATCAATTCAACCTTAATAATATCACTCAGTTTTGCTTGGTTTCGTTTCGATTATTTTGTTTTACGGCATTTTCAACTCAATGAGTATTTAATGCCGACAAGAATTTTAGTATTTTTGTAAAGAATGTTTGTAGAGAGTCTGGCTTCCTTCAATTTATATTTTCCGATAGACAGTTTGTAGAGAAGTTAGTTTAATTGACATTCTTATTTTGCTTATATTTTTTGGTATAGGTTCAATGTTTTAAGAAATGACATTAAATAATTTATTTTTGCTATTTTGAATGGTTCATACATGCTTATATTATAGTATTTTAATCTTAAGAGAGCAAAGTCTGGATACTCGTTTAATGATGTATGTTGTTTCAGGATGTGCGTTGTGGTACAGTGGATATCGGCTCGGAACGAGAAACCGGAAAGCCGAGTTCGAATTCCAGTTGAATCCCTTGTATTCACTTACGCGCAAATACCCTTGGGAAAGGTATTAATCCGTCTCTTCCTTCCAGTTATGGGTCAAATAGCAGGACAGATTGGGTTCTATAGCCTTGGTCGGCAATCAGTCTACCGCAGAAAGTAATGGCAACCTACTGCGGAGGGCATAATCTCCTGCCCAGTCAGTCACGTCTCTTTTGGGACTGACTGACTGTTGTTTCACATGCTTGGCGTAGCAGCTGATCTTCCTTGTTTAGTAAGTACGAATGGGTTATTCTTGTGTGGCCAGTTCGTAAGCGTACTACTTCCTTTCGAGATTTTCGGAAAGCCGATTTCCATTCTCCTAGATTGGGGTGAATAATTTAATGTGTTGGTTCTCCTTCCAGCACCGTTGCCATTACTTTTGAATGTAGTTGTTAATTACCTTCTTAAAATCTGTGTGTGATGTTTTTGTCCTTGTGTCTACGTCCATATCTAAAGCTGATTTGGCTGCTAGGTCTGCTTAGTTGTCACCTTCAACTCCGATATAGCTAGGAATTCGACAGAGTATGATGTCCTGGCATCCACTGGAAAACATCTTCTATTATCATTGATAGAATTCAAAAGGAATTTTCAATACAAATTTCTACGATCTGGACAAATTAATATTTATTGGGTTGTACGGAAAGATCATGCCGATTTTTAAGGGAAATTAAAACACAAAATAAAATGATGCTGTTAAATATTTATTCGATTAAATATGAACCATTTTTTTGCACAACCTTTCTTCATTTTTTTCTTCAACTTAAAGAATCCGTCTTACCAGAATTTCGGTATTTTCATCCTTCCCTCACCCCCTTCCTGACACCCTCTATAACCTGTCACTCTCTCTCATAACTTTTCTATGTAACCCCCTGCGCAAGAGTGGCAGTAAAATGACTTGTCTGAGGCGAAAGGATAAAAAAAAAACCAAAAACAAGAAAAGAAAAACATATTAAGATGATTTTTATATCATCCAAAGAATTACAATTCTTATAATTGAAATTATTTTGCAAGTGCCTGAATAATGAATATCCAAGGGAACAATATTTTGTGACTATGGCAGGTGGAGTAACACAAACCAACCAACCAAGCTGCATTAATTTTGCTTTGTCGCCAAACAAACGTGAGGTTTGATATTATCCTGATGGAAAAAAAATACCTTTCCTGTTCGCCAACTCTGAGCGTTTTTATTGAACTATCTTTCATTCCTCTAGTTATGAACAGTACTTTCACAATCAATCTATTGTTTACTTGACAGGAGCTCATAGTACAGGATTACTTTCCAACCCCTCAGATGCACAGCATGACTTTCTTACTATAAATGCTTGCTTAAGTTGGTTAGTGTCGCTTACCGCAGGATTCTTTTCGCTGTAAATTGTTGTAAACGATCCACTTCTCATCACTCATCACAAATTGCTTTAAAAAGCCTGCATTTTCATTGCATTTATACAGAAAACCACAGATAAAAATGCGATTATTTTCTCTCAGATCATGTGGTATCCAAACATCACAGTGATTTGAGTATCCAATCTTCAAAAAGTGCTCATGGATAGGGAATTTTGATAAATTTATTTTTTCTGCCAATTTCAGCGTTGTGTAATGCGGGTTATTTTCAATCAATATCTTGATTTGTCCCCATCTATAGTGGGGAGTAAGTCTTAGCATTCTTCATCAATATGTGGCTTCTCTCTGTTTGTTCTATAAATATTTTCATGGCTTCTGCTTCGACACACTGGTGCCCCTGCCACAGAAGTTTACTCGTGCAACCAGACTGGCAACTGGGTCCCACCCATTCAAAGTTAGATCAACCAAATGCAGCCGACAATTCTACTCCAGCAGCTTCTTTTCTCGCACTTCCCGCCTGTGGAACTCGCTTCCATATTCTTGCTTTCCTGACGGCTACAACCTCCAGGGAGTTAAAAGAAATGTCGATATCCATCTTTTATCCACTTGACTCCAGCTCTTTCTACATCACCGTCTATATCTTTTCTTTTCTCTCTACCTTTGCGACTATCTTCACACATGTATTCCCATCCTTCTCCCGCCCTTTCTCTGACACCCCCAATAATTGGTTTGTTTTTCTCTTTACGCTCCTCCCATCTAATGTTTTACTCTTTTGTAGCCTCTTGCGCACCAATGGCGTTACTGCCTTGCTTGGGGTAAAACGATAAAAAAAATATGGCACCAGCTCTGAACTTAGTGAACCACTTCTGTGCGATTCTGTCAGATAAAGAACCTTCATCATACACTGTACATATATTTTTTGCTACTTATGAGGATTTCTAATGTGTTGAGACATGAAAGACTAAAATTCGGCATGAACTTTCAGGACAACGCAATACAGTTATACAATGATCAATTGAGCAACACATTAGAATAAATAAACAAATATCTTTTTTTAACGTCTATTGAACAGGTGTAGAGGCTCATCCCTTGTTCCCTGTTTAGGATGTGGTTTCCGGCTTTCTCTTTTCCAATTTTTTCAACATTTTTCTTTCAATTTTTTTCCTCAATTGGAGTAGATAGACTAAACTATCGCCCGGTTCACACTCCACCCACGTCTATTGAACAGGTGTAGAGGCTCATCCCTTGTTCCCTGTTTAGGATGTGGTTTCCGGCTTTCTCTTTTCCAATCTTTTCACTCTTTTCTTTTTTTTTTCCTCGATTGGAGTAGATAGACTAAACTATCGCCCGGTTCACACTCCACCCACGTCTATTGAACAGGTGTAGATGCTCATCCCTTGTTCCCTGTTTAGGATGTGGTTTCTGGCTTTCTCTTTTCCAATCTTTTCATTCTTACATAGCCCCCTGCGCTTCAGTGGCATTACCGCCTTGCTTGGGGTGATATGATTAAAAAAAAAAAAAGATCAAAGGACATTCTGTCGCATACCAACGATCTTTCTCAACTTTCATATACAGTGCAGTATACTGTCAAAGAGTCAGGATGTGAAATTCTACTTTTGGCATGTTCTTCGGCTTTTCCATTGAGCGTGTTTGTTCTATAATCTGATGAAAAATTTAAACACATTTAAGATAATCGAAGAAAATTGCACGGAATTTATCGAATCAAAATCTGAATGGTACTTTTATGATAAAAGAAAGTCCCTCTCTTTCTACGTCAGCAACAATTTTCGTTTGCAACCGTTATATTTAGGACTATAACTTTCCTTTGTTAATAATTTCGTGACAAGAAAAATATTTGTATTTTGAAAAAGGAATTCCTCTGAACAAATTATCCCCCAAAATGTATTATCTAATTATTTTATTTTTAATTTAATATTTATCAAGCATATGTGAGGTGTCTCGTTTTGTTTCGACTTTATTTATAATAAAATTCCCTCAATAAAAAGCTCGAAAGTCTTTCAAGGTAGAAGATTACTGTTAGGATGATTTCGAGGAATGTTGTATGATATGATTGCAAAAGTAGAAGTTTACGAGAATAAAGGGGATAAATTTTATTTCCATTGAGCTACTCATATTATGAAGTACTAATATAAATAAATATGATCTTCCATACTGAAAATTAATTTTGATTCACGCGAATAAAAAATTTTAAAAAATATAATCGGCAGCATAGATTGTAAAATAAAGATTTCATCATTACATTTTTTAATTGTTTAATTTTACTGTAATAAAAAGTTATGTTGAACTACTTTTCAAGTTCAATAAATCGTTCTATAGCGTGTATTGGGTACTTCAACTAGTATTGTATGAGTACGTAGATATAAAACAATTTAACTAGCATTCAATGAAATAATACGCATTATCTCATATACACGCTCGAAACATTTCGATAAACACATTCTAAATCTAAATAGTGTGAGTAATGAATAGCCAAGATTTACTTATGTAAACAGTATGTTCGCCAATTCAATTTATTTCAGTGTCCATATATATATATATATATATATATATATATATATATATATATGAAATATACAGGTATGACTTTGCAAATCTGATTATATTTTCACATTCTCTTTTTTCGTAGTCATCTTAAAATGAACAAATCTCATTTCGTTCTAATCTCTGGTGTTCTTCACCATCAAATGGCTTCAAGAAGAAGAAATAAAAGAATACTGAAGTGGACAAAATCGGGTGTGAGGGAAGAGAGAACTCTATAAATTACAAAGATAAAAGAGTAAAAAAGCAGTTAATGGTAAATAATCAGTTCTGAATTAAATGACATAGAAATACGTTAAAAAGGCCGACAGATGGACTCATTTCAAGGAATCAGCTTGGGAATTGAAATAATAATAATAATAATAATAATAATAATAATAATAAACACAAAAAAATTTCATGATGCCGCAGTGAAAATGTCATGCTGCCATATCTGACCTTAGGTTTCTTGTTTTTGGGGTTTTTTTTTATCCTATCGCCTCAGACAAGGCATTTTACTTTCACTCTTGGTTACATAGAAAAGTTATGAGAGAGAGTGACAGATTATAGGGGGTGTCAGGAAGTGGGTGAGGGAAGGATGAAAATACTGATGAGATTGGAGTGGACGTAGAAAGGAGCATGAGAGAGAGGATGGTTAGTGACATAGGAGATGACTATTGACTTTACATTTAAATTTTTGGAGATTGTAGCTGTCGGGGAAGCAAGTAAATGGAAGGGAAATTCCACGGGCGGGAAGTGCGAGAAAAGAAACTGTGGAGTAGAATTTGCGTTCACATTTTATTGGTTTTACAATCAAAGTTACTAATCTTGTGGCTCGGGTAAATTCATATATAGGGTACGCCAGTGTGCTAGGTTTAGCGGAGCAGAAGCCGTGAAAGTATTTGTAGCAGAGACACAGGAAAGCCACACTGCGCCGGTGAGAATGTGACTGTATCTGAGCTGCCAAGTCGGGATCGATCACATTGCGGATTCTCCGTTGGATTTTGTCAAGGACCCCTAGGGGGATAACAGGAGCACCCAACCAGTTTGGATTGAAATGAGTATACAACAGAAACCAAAGGAAATAACTAGTTTAGTTATTTAGATTGTACAGAAAGAGACAAATAAAGTTCCTGGGTACTGGATCGCTGTGTGATGTCGGTTCTTCAATATGGCAGTGAATGTTGGACAATATCATCGAACATGACGTAAAAACTTGAAGCAACTGATATGTGGTTCTACACTAGGATGCTGCGAATATCATGGATCGAGCATGTGAGCAATGATAAGATTTTGGAAAGAATGGAAATGAAAAGGAAATTAATATTGAGCATCAGGAAGAAACAGCTGAAGTTCCTGGGGCATGCAATGAGGAAGGAGGCCTGGGAGAACTTGATACTAACAGGCCAGATAGAGGGAAGAAGAGACAGAGGAAAGCAGCGGATAACATATTTGAAGGGCCTGAGCAGGTGGATGACGGAACGGAGGTTGCGTGATGTAACAGGATAAAGCGTGGTAAGAGCCACAAGGGATTGGGAGACATGGAAAGCCATGATCGTCTACGCCCTGAAGGGACAGGGTACATAGAAGAAGAAGAAGAAGAAGAAGAAGAAGAAGAAGAAGAAGAAGAAGAAGTTATTTAGATAACAATAATAATAAATATTGAACATTTCACGATTTTCCTAGTTGAAATTACTGTTGAATCTTAATTCTTCAATTAATGATTGAATAATCTTATAGCGAATTCTATAACAATGAAAAATATCTGTAGAAATTCCCCTATCATCATAAAATATTTAAGCTTAACAATTTTAACAAATAAAAACCATAAATATGAAAGCTGATCATTATTTTAAGAAGTACGGAGGTACAAACGAGAGGACTTGAAATTAACAACTTTTTCAATTACGCTGAAACAGGCATAAAACACTTCTCTCTTTCCTTCTTTCGTTTATTTTCTAACCGAAACCAAGTTTCTCCTTTGATATGTCGTTTGTTATTCTCACGTGATCGTAGTCCATTATTTGTGAGGTATTAATAGAAAACGTTAAGAATTACTACCTTTCTTGTTCAATTAAAACCAAGTAGAATCTCTGATATGCCTTTTGTTTTTCCATAAAAATGGAATAGTCCATTATTTTTTAGCTATTGAAAGGGTGTAACGGTCATGCGAATTAACGAAGATGGGACTAAGTACAATTAATTTATAGTAATAGCAATTATAATAATAGGACAAGATAGATAAACACAGAAATTATAATTATAGGCTTTATGGAAATATAGAAGTTAACTATAAAAAGAAATGGTTAGAATACCATTTCTACACAGGAAATATTTGATCTATGTATTAATTAGCATCATAGCCCGAACTTTTTTTAATTAAATGATTAATGCAGCGTGTTGCGATTTCCGAGCGCTTGTAGTCGCCGCCTCACTTTAAAACTCAGTTATATAAAAAATAAATAATTATATAAATAATTGTTGTTTAAAAATTGTTAAAAAAATTCCATTAAAAAATCACGTACTAATTTCTGCAAGGATTTTTCTGTAAAGGAAGTAAATAGGCCCAAATTTTTTTCCTATGCCTAAAATCATTCAGCAGCGAATGACTCTCACTGAGCCGGTAATGGCTGACAAAAAGAGCGAAAAGAAGTCCGATTTTTTTCTGGTCGTTAACATCAAAAAAGGTCTGTTTCTTTAATATCTAATTGCTGATTTGAGTTCAGCATATACGTTTGCATGGAAATAAAACTATTTTGGAAAAGTTTGAAGGGATATTAGCATTCGTGTTCTAAAACGAAATGTACTTTTTTTTCTTTTACATATTTTGTTTTTGTTTGATAAAACACTTTTTAAAAAATATTTCTTTTGTTTCAAAATTACGGGGAAAATTTTCACATTTTTTTTATTGGCCAAATGGATTTTTAAAACGTCGGAATAAAAATTAAATATAAAGGCTCATTTTTTTTATTTTTTAGTAGCGTTTTACACGTGTGATTAGATTTCTGTGACGTAATCTATCAACCATCTTAGATCTTAGATGTTTTACGGAGCAAATGTAAACAATCGGCTATGTTGGCCAAAATGTCGCAAAGGTAAAAATTGCTGAACTTAAACTCAAAAAGTATTTGTCGACCTGGCTTTCCTGTAGATATGTGTCCCTAGAAAGTTTGAATGGGGTAGCTTAAATAATGTAGGCGTGCATAGGGAACAGTCACACACAGACTCACAGATTACCTTTTATATATATAGATAACGTAGTACCTACGCGTGTCACGCTTTTGCTGTAATGATTCTATACAAGAAGTATAACTCATGCATTTCTCTTTTTTTACTTACCTCTTTGTGTATGAATTTTGCTATATTCCAGTAGAACTGAGAGATAAAGATAAAGTACTCAAACTTTATTTCTTAGTTGTTCGGGAAAATGTTTCCAGCTTATAAGTATGGACAAATGGTAGTCAACTTCAGTTAC
Source organism: Ascarosepion bandense (assembly GCA_037127315.1). Taxonomy (NCBI): domain Eukaryota; kingdom Metazoa; phylum Mollusca; class Cephalopoda; order Sepiida; family Sepiidae; genus Ascarosepion; species Ascarosepion bandense. Next base: position 2,283,022 of record JBBBDQ010000744.1, on the reverse strand, counting down.
TTGCATACTTTTTGAAACAAGTGACACCAAATTCGGTAAAAGCAACTCTCAAGCCTCAATCACTAAATTTTGCCTAGTGCAATTATTTTATTAGTATGTGCGTGGTGGTGCAGTGGATATCGACTCGGAACAACAAATCGGGGAACCGAGTTCGAATTCCAGTTGAATTCCTTGCATTCAATTGCACACAAATACCCTTGGGAAAGGTATTAATCCATCTCTCCACTCCAGTTATAGGTCAAATATTAGGACAGATTGAGATCTGTAGCCTTGGTCGGCAAGCAGTCTATTGCAGAAAGTAATGGCAACCTACTGCGGGATAATCTTCTGCCCTGTCAGTCATGATTTTTTGAGACATTACCGCCCAAAACGTGGATCACGTATGGCAGTGAACTGAATTATTTGTAACTAGCTAAACGTGTGAAAAATTAACGAATCATGAAATATTAATTTCATGATCTAAACTTATTTATAAATGAAACTTTGTTTGTGTGTGTGTATGTGTGTGTGTGTGTCCGTTAC